>QFDD01006282.1:0-17329 GCA_006871305.1 Vachellia collinsii | reverse complement strand
ATATTTTAGGCCTCTAAATGCATCAAACAATTATATTTGACTAATTATTCATTAAATAGTCAAATATTAAATAACCTTTAAAATTCCCGCAAAGGTTATTTTTGTCATTTTAACTTAAACCAGGCCTCAATTACTGATCAGTGAATTTTTCTCTATCTTTTGGGGCTCTGAATAATTTTCTGATATCTTGGTCAAACTTTGACCAAAATACCCTTTGACTTTTTCAAATTTGCCAAAATGCCATTACTTTTCCAAATTGACCGTTTTACCCTTACTTTTTCTACATTTTGGAAAATGACATTTTCACCCCTCTTTTTCTTTATACTTCCACATTTACTCCTTTCTTTCACTCTCTAGACCCTTAATATTTCTGTAGCGACTTGTTTAGCCTTCATTTTTAATTACAGAAATTGAGGATATTACATAATGCTACATTAAAATACATAAAAGTTAAAAAAGGTTAATATTACTTGTATCTCCCACAAATTCAATGGAAGTTGCACATGCTATGATCCATTATAATTAAAATGGAATTTTTTAGTTATGTCTATGAAAAAAGAATTTTATTTAAGAATTTTGATGGTTTTTTTTTAAATTATAGATCCATGCTTAAAAGTTTGAAAATTACTTTAACTTGGTAAAAAATAAATATATCCTCTTGTGATGCCTGCTTATGACCCGTATGATTTTCACTTTATTCTTCATAAATTACATTATTTACATATAGTCTTGCTATCAATTTTATTTTTATGTTGATGTATTAAATTAATTATGAATCTATGGAAACAAAATATATATATAAAGCAAATATTTCTTATTTTAAGAATATTCAAATTTTTGTATTAAAAATTATTCAAGCCTTTTAAAGTGTAAATATTTAGTTAAAAAGTTTAAGATCAATTGTTCATCGTCTTATGATACTTGCTTAAGACCTGTGTGATTTTTTTTATTTTGATATTAAATTAATTATGAACGTATTCAAAATATACCATATATAACAATAGTTATGAATATGTGGTTAGACATATTATAAATTGTTTTTACTAAGTGAGAAAGGAAACATACGATCCCCATAATATGCTGATTTCATTTTTTAAATAAATTGCATTATTTATATCTTGACTTGCTATATAAAATTAATAATGAACCTATTCAAAATAATGAAATATATAATATAGAGCAAATATTTCATATTTTAATAAGGTTATCAAATTTTTCATATACATACTTAAAATAGAAAGCAGAGACCAAAGCATGTGTATGCCCAAAACATGACATGGGCCAGATCATCCTGAGGCCCAGTAAGTGAGGCTAGCCCATGATGTGATCCACTAGGAGTCCCAGCAGTCAAGCGCCTAGGGAGCACGTGGAATCACACTTGGAGCTTGTGTCCATCGCTAGCTCCCCCCAACGTCAGACCAAATAGTTAGGATCCAAAGATCCAACGACCACTACCAAGATTCTTGGGGGTCGTTGGACATAGCAAATGGGGGATTGCAACCAGCGACCAACTATTTATTTTTTGCTCTACCTTTCATTGTAAACACATTGACCACTATGAGCAGATAACATTCACTCTAATTACTCCTGTTCTCCCCTCACCTGCTACTAAATCTTCCTGTACGCATGCTTATCTATGCTAATCCTATTCTTCTTTATATCCTTTTCTTTCTTTATGTTAAAGGCAGTATTTAAATCTCATCTCCGTCGCACTATTGGTGGCTTGAGTTTACTTTGTTTCACTTAATTTAATTCCTTACAAAATTTTTTCTCCAATAGCATGTCCCATGCTTGACACATGGGGTGTATGTGACTTTTGTTGCATGTAACTTTGCACTACTTATCATAAGAAATGTAACTCCCTACTACCTCCACTACTTACAAATAATTTCATGCTTTTCAATTTCAACTAAAAGTTATTTTAATAATTTGTTATAAGTAGTGTTTTTTGGCCAACTTATTATAGGTAGTGTTGGAAATATTAGAAAAAGTTACATTACGTATCTGCAACAATGAAAGAATAAAATAATACAATATCAGTCATTATTGAATTGGAAAAAAATAACTTTGTATGATCTAACTGAAAATTGATTACAACCTAAATTTCTAGATGTTATTTCATGTAACATGAATCGGGTAAAAAATGATTACAAACTAAATTTTTTAGGGAAGTTATTTTATGCAGTATGAATAGGGCAGTTAGAAGGATAAAATAAACCATCTAAAAGACTCCATATTCTCCTACTTTTTAGGTAGTAAAGTGAGTCTATTATTTAAATCTTAAATTGAAATGAAAAATTGCTAACAAAATACAACAACTGCCTTCTTTCAGCAATGCTTACAAGAGACATACATCCATGATCGATCCACACATATATCCACAATATCAACCAAGCAAATAGGTGCGGCATCCTATATCACAATACCAAACACATGACAACACTTCAACATGGCTAGTGTAGTAAACATATCAATAAAGAGAATAACATATAGTACAAATGTTAAGCAGGAATGCACCATAGGTCCAAAATGAAAGTTTGCTATCATCCTCTAATCATCCACCATTAATAACTTATCAGCAACAGACAAAGTTGGTTGAGGGAAAATATGTGATGGCTATTGGTCCACTACAATTCCAGAATCTTTCAACCTAAACAGAAACCATAGCATCACATGGGCAAGAACAATTTATTAAAGAGAATTAATCCTCAAATGGAATCATTAGGCATACGTCACGAGAAAATGTTCCACCTCCTAGATCACATGATTAACGAATAACTAAGATGCATACATAGAGTTGGAAACCCTTCTCTTTGTTGTAAAGGCAATATGGCCCCCATTATACACATGCTTCAATTGGATCAGCATAAGAATTTTAAACATAGATGGATAAATCATTTAAGGAGATGCAATATCATAGTTTTCATATATTTAAACTCTCTCACCCTACATAGTTGTTTAATAAAAAATGTTGGTCCATTTTCTTGTCCTAGATTGAATCTTATAATTTCATTAGCAAGTCAACCCATAATGTACATTCAAGTTTATCCATTCCAAAACATGCAAACACAGTAAAAGGCCCATAAACATATCATAAAAATGAAACAAGTTAACCTATCATCCACAAAATCATGCTTATTGAGAAAAAACGAATTATAGAAGTTTACTCTGCATCACATAGCTCTATGTCAACCGTATGCTGAGGATGCCTACTCACAATGTACTCATCACGATCTCTAACTACCCTCAATAATCCTTTGACATCTGCAAATGGCTTACAAGTATGGGTCAACATAACTCAAATGAAAACAAACAACAATACATCACCCAATTGCCATAACGATCTTACCAACTAAGAAATAGTCATTGAACTTCGTGGACAAAATCTAAGAGAAAGAAAGGAATGAAAATCCAAAATTGATGAATGCGCCCATCATCAGGGAAAGGATGACCCGAGGTAGAGAACATAAAGTTTATCCTATAAGGGTGACTTGTTGTCCTATAAGAGCCAGTAACAGGTGAAACATAAAAGTAGGAAATAACATATTTCATGCCATTCCTTACGACATGGAATAAAAGCACTCTTAACTGTGTCATGTATACTATCACCCTAAAAAATCAAAGTAGTAATTAACACTTAACAAAGAAGAATAAATTAAAGGAAATCAGTAACCATTACTTACATCCCCAATCCACAATAACATATCAATTGATGAAATCTCCTCATGTGAATATCAACCAAGCATTGTCCACATTCGAACAACACGATCCTTTATCCTCCAATTTTGCCTACTCGGTTGATAGCATGAATAAGGTCAAATGAAATCTCCATGCCTTAACTACACACTCCCACCGAAACCACCAAACTAAGAAGCATAGCATGTGTTAGAATAGGATTTGACCAAGAGGGCGGTGAATTGGTAGACCCTTTTTTTAAAAAAAAATTAATGCAAAGAAACTTCAGAACTAAAGAGTTTGAGTAGAGAGATTGACACAGGATTTATACTGGTTCAGTACTCCTGACCTACGTCTAGTCCTCAGATCCCCTCTAAGCTTTTGCGAATACACTAAGAACAATATAACTGGCCTTTCAAGCCTTTACAAAATGGAGAAAGAATTCTCCCCCTCGCAATTTCAACAAAATAGAGGAATACTCTCCCTCTTTTTCTCAATTAACTAGACAACCCTCTCAAGATTCTTAAACCTTGAATAAAGAAATTCTATCAACAAAATTGAATGCTAAACATTGAAGAATAAATGATGGTGAGAGTAGAATAGAGGAAGAATGTGAGTGAATAATTAGTGCAGTTTCATAGGTAGGTGCTTTCTCACTTCCCTTCTTGAATGCTCTTTTATTTATAGATGAGTAGCAATAAATGTCCGTTAGAAAGAACTTCATTTTTGCTTTCTCACGTTGTGCATTGAATGCTTCTGACACATAGTATGGCCATGATCAGTGATTTTAGTCCACTAAGTGCACGCTGGTGAAGCAATCAGATGACCCATGCCCTGTTGCTAAGAAGGAAGAAGTGTTTATGAGTACATAAAGGATTCAAATAAATGAAGCATGAAACAGGAAAGATTATGAATAAATTTGACATTCTGACAAACTGGGATAGTGTTAGTAAAAGTGAATGCTCGAGTATGGCTCTCAATACTCGAGTGTTATTCGCAAAGCAACACAACATTTTCTCATTTTTTTGCAAAGTACTCGAGTTATAGTGAAGATACTCGAGTGTTCACAACACTTGTAAGGTATACTCGAGTTTTGAAAGAAGTACTGTTATAAAATACAGGAACACTTTTGTCGATACTCAAGTGTTGAGGATAAAATGAAAGAGTGTTATTAATACTCGAGTTTTAATAGTAACACTCGAATGTTTGTAAAGAATTTTGTTGATAGCACTTTCAATAATTCTCGAGTATGCACAAAAGTGTTGTCACTGATCTAGCACTGGAAGTGGTACTTGAGTTTTAATGAGTTTTTCTCAAGGCAACGCTTACTTTACACTTGATACTCGAACTTTGTGACCCAATACTCGAGTATTGTGAGTTCATGAAGCATTAGAGCAAGCAATTCCTTTGATCGTCGAATATTCTTTGGAGTATTGAGTTTAGAAAGAAGTTTTGATCTCAATACTCGAGTATTATCAATACTCTTATGAGTACTCAAGTCTCTGTCAAAGTATTAAAGTTCAAAAATGATTTTAACAGCTCGATACTCAAGTATTGTTGTGTAGTACTCAAGTATTACCAATACTTTCATGAATACTCGAGTGTTCTTGAAAGTGTTAAGTATTTAAACTAATTTTACTCCACGATACTTGAGTATTGAGATTCAATAATCAAGTATTGTCAACACTTTCACCAATACTTGAGTGCCATTGAAAATGTTGAGTTTTAAACTGTCTTTTCTCAAGCAATACTCAAGTATCATCATGCAATACTCGAGTATTCTCAATACTTTCATCAATACTTGAGTACTTTTTGGAAGTATTGTGAAAACAGTTTGTTTTTAAAGACTAAGTACTCGAGTATGAACCATTATACTCGAGAGTTGAAACATAATTCTTAATCCCTGCAAAAACATGTTTGTCATCATCAAAACATTATGTTAATAGCATGTACACGTAGCATCTTGCGAACCATTTATTTATACAATAATAGCCACATCACTAAAACCCCCAACACACACCACATGAAGTGACTAAGTGGTGAAATTCAGGGACACCCACTACTTCCATGACACATGTAACTCCCCATTACCTATCATGAAGAACGTAACTCCCCACTACTCATCATAAAGGATGTAACTCCCCACTACTTCCTCTATAATGAATTTAACTCCCCACTACTTTTACTACTTACAAAGAAATTTGCCTTATTCAAGCTCAATTAAAAATAATTTTAATAATTTATTATAGGCAATGTTGTTGGAAATATTAAGAAAAACTATATTACATCTGCAACTATAAAAGAATGAAATTGTACAAATAATAAAAAAATACAATAACATCCATTACTCAATTGGAAATAAAAATAACATTGTATGATTTAACTAAAAATTGATTACAAAGTAAACTTATAAAGGTTGTTATTTAATGTAAATTTTATAGGGTGAAATTGATTAAAAACGAAGTTTTTTGAAGAAGTTATTTTATGCAGCAGATATAGAGCAATTATAAGGATAAAATATAGTCAAAAAAATTATAAGGATAAAATAAACCATTAAAAAGACTCCATATTTTCCTACTTTTTAGGTAGCAAATTGAGGCTATTATTTAAATTTATATTGAAATGATGCAATATCATGTAATACTCCACTATGTATCATGAAGAATATAACTCCCAACTACAAATCATAAAGAATGTTACGCCCCACTACTTCCTCCATGATGAATGTAACTCCCCACTACTTCCACTACAAATACATTTGCCTTTTTCATGTTCAACAAAAAATTATAGTAACAATTTATTATAATTATTATTGGAAATAAAAAAATTTATATTACGTATATGCAACTTTGAAAGAATAAATTGTACAAATAATACAAAAATGACAATATTAGCCACTACTCATCATTTGGCAAAAAAATAACATTGGGTAATCTAACTGAAAATTGATTACGAACAAAATCTCTCAAGTTTGTTATTTAGTGTAAAATGAATAAGGTAAAATTGAATGCATGATAAAAGGTCCCTTTCTTCTAAACAAGGAATTTAGCCTATTTAACAATCATTAATCAAATAATCATGGTTATAAAATAATTTGTGTATCACTTTCAAAAACTTTATATCTCGTTCTTCAGATTAACACATTAGGATCTAGGGCACAACACCACCCACAAATCCACACATTGGGATCCAAAGCACAACACCGCCAACAACTCCACTGAAATAAACCTATACATAAGACTAAGGGCACAATTAACATAAGGGTTACAACCCAGCCCACTAATCTCCATTCTTTAACATTGTCTCATACATAAGACTAAGGGTACAATTAACATGAGGGTTAGAACCCAGCCCACTAGTCTTCATTCTTTCACATTGTAACTTAAATACACGGATTCAGATGCAAGCAGTTATCATCTCCAAAATAAAATCAAAGTATATCAAAATATGATGATCCTATGATGGCAATATATAAACAATAACAATTTCCAAAAATTCCCAAAGGCATACCATGCTACAAAGGCTTATGTCTTTGCCTGCTTTCCTGGACCACTATTAGGTTAAGAGGTCTTGCCTGAAAAATGTTAATACCACAGGGTGAGACATTAAGTCCCCATAACCAAAATTAATTTATAATATATGCAAGAAAGGAAGGTAAGTCAGAGAAGCAGGTTTATCAACAGTCACATTAACGAAATTTCAATAATAAAATAATATATAATACTTTCAATAATTGAACCCGTTTCACTCATTCATCCTACTCCACCTTATATCTTCTGGACATGGTATAGCCTATCAGTGCTAGTACACCTGGCCAAAGGTTAGCTAGTCACTTCAAGAACACTGCCCCTTCCATGTCACCACCAATATACCATAACAGGAAGGTGTTTGCCCAAAACACTCAACTCAAATTTGGGCCAGGAATGACAGAGTCGATAGGCACACAATTCAACCACATCTCTTCCACACAACCCAAAATATCCCATAGCACAATACAATATATTAAGTGTAATATATTTTTCTTTTATCAACGCCTCACAACAAATGACATTACACATAAGTCACAATCATCTCAACAGCAATATTATCACTCATAATCACAACTCATATATACAACTTGGAAAATACACTACTTCACTGGAAATTGGTAAATATTCAAGAATATGCATGATTTTCAAAAACATATATAAATAATATAAAATAAAGTAAGGTCTCAAAAATATCTTACAGTCCATAAAGTGTATATAAAATAAATTAATCTAGGTTACCTCAACTCCAAGCTTAACCTTGAACACTTTAGAAGTCAAGAGTACAATTCACAATTTTGGATCACACACACCAATCTACACAATAATGTAGACACAAATTTAATACAAAATTTACATAGTTAACATACTTAACCAACTAAAAAGTTTAAAATTAATTACCCAAAAATTACAATTTCATACTCTTATCTCAATCAATTGTTCTCACTTCAATTTTGCACTTTTTACAACTCAAATAATTCATTTGAATCAGAATTCAATATCAAATACATATTGTCATGCAAAAATCCTCAATTTGGAATTTAGATTTTCAACATAAAATTGTATTTAATAAATCTGAAAATTTTCCAACAATCTAAACTAATTAAAACACCAATAGCACTCCCAATAACCCAATTAGGTTGTCTAATACAATTTTAATTGGGCAAATAATTCAGAAATAACAATGATGGGTCTAGTATTGGAAAAAATCATTATAAAATCATAAAATGACCAAAACAAGAAATCAAACTGATTAAAAATATCTATTAATATCCTTTTACATTCCTATGATCTTATATTGTAAAAAATCAAAACTTCTCAAAACTCTAACTCTAAAAATTTTCTCTAATCAGAACAAAATCACTACCATTTGAAAGAGAAAAATACAAAGAACAATTTTTTTTGAAAGACATTTAGTGATTAGGAGGATTTTTGCTTACCTAAATAAGCTTAAAAGAATATGACTTGCGAATAGTGTAGCGGTGGAGAGAAGACGGGACGCACGGACCCAAAGTGGAAGGTTTAAAAAAAGCCTTACTCACCCTTTCTAATAAGGATTTGGTTGAAATTACCACATATGGCCCAAGGGAAAAAATTTACAGTAAACAACCCCATATTTTCATTTTTTCCTACTCTCTCTCTCTCTGTTTTTTTTCTTTTCTTCCTTTTATTTATCTTATTATTATTATTATTACTATTATTTATTTTTATCATATATTTCATTTATTTTATAATACCAAAATACATTTGAGTGAATCATATTAATCAAATAAACATAAGATAATTTTTAATTATAATAAAATAAATATTCTCTACTAATAATTTTATAAAAAAAATTTTAGGATGTTACACATACTAATTTTTCAGTGGAAGTTATCTTTTGTGGCAGGAATAGGGTAGTTAGAGGAATAAAATAAACAATTTAAAAGACTTCATGATCTCTTTCTTTCTAGGTAGTAAAGTGAATTTACTATTTAAATTTTAATATGGCATTTAAAATTTGAAACAAAATACAACTTCTATTTCCTTTTAAATTGCAATAGATATATTTTGGGAGTTATGATTCTATAGATATCTTGTTTTACTAAGGGTAAAATAATATATGACACTGAAATGAAAAATTGAACTCCAATATAGGCACAATTTTATCCTATTATTAAGGCCTTTAAATTAGTTTGATTTAAAAACATCATAGAAATTGTTGAACAAAAAAAAAAGCATACAAAACACAATAATAATAGTCAATGAGGATGTGCACTACATATCACGATTCAAAGATGGGAGCCATAGTGGGGAAAGAGGTGGACAAATTTATAGGAGAGAGTAGGAGGAGAGGTGGGGTTGGGGAAGCTCAACAACTACCCATAAACGAGGGAAACATTTGAGAGAAAATAATAGAAATGCCACGTGTCAAGTGATGGATATGCTTTGGTCTCTACTTTAAGATAGTTATAGATTACTATGTCTGGATTGTCCAACCACATCATAAAAATTAAAGTGGGTGCCCCAATAATGCTGATGAGACATATTGATGAAGCCATTGGACTATGCAATGAAACAAGACTCATTCTAACTCAAAAAAACTCCACTTCAATTATAATGGATCATAACATTTGCAACTCTCACTGGATTCATGGGATGTACATGTAGTGATAAAATGATACAGAAGCACATGGAGAATTAGGAATCTCCCAAGGAATCTCCACAATATCTTACAAAAACGTCACAAGATATTCAATCTAGAACATATATAACCCAAATAAGCCATAAGGTATTCAATCTAGAACATCAAATAACAAGCAATGCCTGCTTACAAGAGATTCATTTATCACACACAAATTGTATGTCACACCTCATGCAAGGCCAATAAAGATATTCATTCAAGATATCTAATGTTTTACCTACATCAAAATGGCCCATGAGACCACCACCATGAGTTTCTTTCACAAGAAACTCACAAATAGAGCATCTAGCATACAAAGTTTATCACGTTTAAGCAAAAATCCATCATGTCTAAATAAATCCTTAATCCTTAAAGCATGATTTTTCACAATGATGCCAAATTTTACTAAAAACAACATTTGTCTCATAAATCCTTATTCATTTCAAGACCAAGCAATTTCACATGTAAAGAAGTAACAAGAGAATAACGTCTAGATAATACATCAGCTACTACATTTCTTTTCCTTGCTTGTACTTAATCACATAAGGAAAAGTTTCAATAAACTCAAGCCATCTAGCATGCCTTTTATTAATTTAATTTGAAATCTTATAAACTTCAAATCTTGATGTTTAGAATAAATAACAAATTCCCTTGGCCACAAATAGTGTCGCCTAGTATGTGAAGCCCTAACTACTACATAGAGTTCTTTGTCATAAGTAGCAAAATTCAATTTAGCCCGTGTTAATTTCTCACTAAAATAAGTAATGGGTGTAGAATTTTACATCAAAATAGCCTATATACCAACGCTGGAAGCATCACATTCAATTTCAAAGGCTTTATCAAAATTAGGCAAACTAAGAAAAGGAGCACTAGTTAACCTTTCTTTAAGAGTGTTAAAAGCCTGTTCATGCCCATTAGTCCATTTAAAATTAACATGCTTTTTCATAAGTTCATTCAAAGGTGCAACAGTTGAACTGAAATCTTTCACAAATCATTTATAAAAACCTAATAAACCATGAAAACTCCTAATGTTATTTGCATTTTAAGGTCTTGGCCATTCTTTAATCGCTCTAACCTTACTTTCATCAACACTAATTCCCTTAGAACTAATCACATAACCAAGAAATACAACTAACTTCATATAAAAAGAACATTTTTTAATGTTGGCATATGCTTTAGGTATTCTCAATGTATCAAAGATAACTTTCAAATATTCTATATGGTCATTCGAGCTCTTGCTATATATTAAGAAATCATCAAAATAAACTACCACAAATTTTCCTATGAAAGGTTGAAAAACATTACTCATAAGACTCATAAAGGTACTCAGTGTGTTAGTTAACCCAAATGGCATATGACCAACCACTCATAAAGTCCAAATTTAGTTGTAAAAGTAGTTTTCTATTCATCCCCTTTTTTCATCCTAATTTGATTATACCCACTTTTCAAATCAATTTTGGTGAACAAGCAAGAATAATGTAACTCATCCAACATATCATATAGTATAGGAATGAGATACCTATACTTTACCGTAATGTTGTTGATTGCTCTACATTCAACACACATGCATCACGTACCATCTTTCTTAGGTACTAAGAGTACAAGGATGACACAAGGACTAAGACTTTCCCACACAAATCCTTTATGTAAAAGATCACCAACCTGCTTTTGGATCTCCTTAGCTTCCTCTGGAATTGTTCTATATGCTGGCCTATTTGAAATGCAACATCCGAGGACAAAATCAATGTGATATTCAATGCCTCTTAAAGGGGGTAATCCATTAGGTATCTCTTCAGGAAATAAATCTTCAAAATCCAGCAACGAAAAAGAAATGTAGGCAGGCAAAGAAGGATTGATGTTGTTAGTAGATAAACAAATTTTTTTGCACATAAGTGCAAAAAACAATTGTCCTTCCTCTAAAGCACTCTATCTCTCTCGTTTTTTTGCAAACAAACTAATTTATTTTTTCCCTCCTTTTTCTTTTCTCTTTACTCCCCTTACTTTTTCAAAATTAATTTTGTGTCTCACATTGAAATCTTTTTTACTGCTAACATGATCTCATATGCTTGGATACCCCGGATAAGCAGTAAAGTAGTTTTATGGTTGTTATGTCTAAAGGTGTCTGAATTCTTGTAACCATCATGCTGGGATCTCTTATCAAATTGCCATGGATGCCCAAGTAATATATGACAAGCAATTATGGGCACCAGGCTACATCATATAATACTTCATCAATAGGTATTTTCCAATTGAGAAGGAGACCAAAACTTGCTTGTTAGCCTTCTCTTCATGATCATCAAACCATTGCAACTTATATTGTTTAAGATGGGGAGTAATTGGCAATTTCAGTTTATCCACCAAGATGGTTTTTTCCAAGTTTGCATAGCTCCCACTATCAATTATCATAATGCACCTCTTTTCTTGTATATGACACCGAGTATATAACATATGCTCCCTTTGCTCGTTGTCTTTGTCTTCTTGAGGTAGCGTATGTAAGAAACGGATGTTGACTAGAACTTCACTGGTTGTTACTCCTTCTTCAAAATCAAATGCATTAGTCAATGGGACATGCCTTCATATTCATCCTCACTGTCTGTATGTTCACTTTCATACTCTCCATTATCTTTAAGAATCATAGCTCTCTTGTTGGGACATTGTGCATCAATATGTCCTTTTCCATGACATCTATAACATTCAAGATAAGCTGTCTTAGTGAAAGATGAAAATCTTGAGTTAGATGTCTTACCACCATCAAATATGGACTTGGATTCCTCCTTAGCTCTATGTGGATATGGCGATTCACCCTTAGCCATAAAATCTTTCCATTTGAGGTTGATTCACAGTCCCTCCAACTAGAAGATGATGACTTAGATTGTTTGGTCTTCATTCTTTTCTCACCTTTGATGGCTTTGTGGACTAGCTCCTCCTTATCTTCAAAGGTACACATATATACTTTATCTCTAATTTCTTTCCTAAATCCATTAATAATCCTAGTCATAGAGGCTTCTTCATCTTCTTGTAACCCAACTCTCATTTTTTGGTGATCAAGCTCATAAACATACTGCTCCACAATCATAGACCCTTGGTTGAATAGTCTAATCTTTCCATTGAGTTCCTTATAGTGGTAGCTAGGAACATATTTTTTTCACATTATTTTTTTCAACTCATCCCAAGTTCGAGGTAGATTTTTCCTTTTAAGACACCTCTTTAACTGAAGATCCTCCCACCAAATAAGGGCATAATAAAAAATTGAAGGGAAGCTAATTTGACCATTTTTTTAAGGACAATCATTCATTCGAAATATTTGATCAAATTTCATTTCCCAATAAAGATAAACATCTAGTCAGCACTGCCTTTGAAAGGGGGATATTTTAGTTTTTGATTAGATATATCCACACCACGTTTGGAAGTTTGTCCACTCCTCTTAGTAATCATTGACACAAATTCATTGTCATGGTTCTCATTGTTTTGAGTCGATTTAGACACCTTTAACTTCTCCATATCTCTCTGAGTTGGAAATTTTCTTCATGCATGGTTGTCATGAATTCTTTAAATTCTCTTATACTTGTGGTAAGCTCTTATGTGCTCATCCTTAATCTGAAATATTAGTTTTATGAAAAGGAGAAAGAAGTAATAAGGACCTCACCACACTATTCACATATTTCACTCAAAATAATTTTAAATGACACTCGTGTTTCACACAAAATTTGCTTTTAACTTAATGAAATCTCTTGCCTTTTCCCACTTTGCTTGTGCTTATAAGTGTTTAGAATCGAATTTCTTTGCAGCAATTTAAGGCAATATAAGTGACACCAAATAAGATAATTATAGAAATCAAATTTGTAAAAATTTGAAATAGCATTGGAGATGAGACAAATATGAAATTTTCAAGAAACAAAATTGAGCAAGTCAAATATATGAGAGATTAAAATAGGAGTTTTAAATCAAAGGAATATGGAGATGAAATAAGAACAGTAATGTTTATCAAATTTTGCCTCTATCAGATTCAACCTCCTTTCAACGTTCTGTTTTTTTACATTATTTCTTTCTTTCTTTCTTTTTCCTTAACTTCTCTCTCTTATACCATTTTTTCTCCCTCCTTTTCCATCTTTCTAATACATTTTTTCCCCTTTTTCCTTCTTCTTCCAGATACAATTTTTATACTTATCTCTTTCCTTTTACATTACTGGCTCTTTCACTTTGTAGCATGTTGCCTTTTGCCTCAATCTAAATTGTAACTCAAGGGAAAGAGATAAAATGAGAATTTTTTTTTTGAGAAGAACAACTACTGTCCAATATGAAATGATTAATGAAAGTTAAGATGGAATGGAAAGGAAAGATAATATAGAATGATAAGATGGAATGGAAAGGAAAGATAAGATGGAATAGAAAGGAAAGATACAACTTGGCTCTAATACCAAATGATACAGAAGTGCATGAGGGACTAGGAATCTCCCAATTAATCTCCACAATATCTCACAAAAATGCCACAAGATATTGAATCTAGAACACCTATAACTCTAATAAGCCATAAGGTATTCAATCTATAACACCAAAGAACAAGCAATGTTCATTTGAAAGAAACTAAGCAGTTTTTATTAACTCTAATATGAAAATAGCTTACACAAGACAGGTATTTATAACGAGAATCTAGAATTTGGGTTGACCCTCCATGGGCTCATGCCTAAATGGGCCAATCCATTTAGGCCTACGTATCAAAATTCCATTGATTTCTAAAGCCTGACCTGTGAAAGAACGACGCTCAAGTTTGAGGTCTGTTTGATTGTTTTAAGATCAATTTTACACACCAATGCAATTTCTTTACTCAAAAGCATAGAAAGTTAGATATAATTATCTAAAACACTACATCGACAATAATAAATAATGAAAGTCTTAAAACTTAAGTTCACAAATCACATAACACAACACAAGATTCTTAAACTTCCTCCCATTATCATCCCTCTCTCACTTGAACTTCCCTTTATGCCATTAACATATCCATTTTATTAGCAATTACACTTTCCCTCCTCTCTAGATACAAGAATTACTTAATTAGATTGAAGAAATAAAATAAATTGATCAATTTAAACAGACTTGACGCAATCTTTTTGTAACATCCCAAGTAACATATGAAAATATATCAACTTATAGGTTAGGTAAATTAGTTTATAAAAGAAATGATGAATATAGGAGAAAAAATGAACAAAAATTTTATATTGAAGATAAAATTCAATCCTTTCTTTTTATAAAGTGTCTAAATGGAGGGTATTACATGCCTTCTCCATTGTTCAAGCATTGAACCTTGTACAACATGTGTGCATACATCTTTACCAAATGAGTTACAATGAATTTGCTCAATCCCTTTTTTTTAATAACACATCATGGTGAATAAGTGATATTTTTTTCTTACAAAAATTTATGAATATGAATTGGGATGCCCACTAGGAAATGTGGGGTGGGCCTCATTCAGAGAGAAGCACTACCATAAAAAATAAGAACTATGTTGCATATATATATAAATTGATGTTGATGATAATAATAAGAAAAGAGACTCTTTGAAAGGTATGAAAGTAACTGTTATCGAAACAAAGTTTCGGTTTCATGCATAAAGTAAACACCCTCTTTCCCCAAAAAACAAATACACCCCTCTCTTTTATTGCCAGTAGGGATGTTTCAATTTGCATAACTATCTTCAATCACAATTCTTTTAAAAAAAATCAAATGAAAAGGCATAGAAGTCCAAAGAATGTTAAATCTTTAAAGGGTATGTTAGACTATCAGTTTGTTATTGTGATTATTTACTTAAATGTTAAATGTTAAAAAAATTGACGGGCTTAAATTTAACATTATTGACAAATAAATACTTGAATTTTTAAAACATATTTTACCACATTATATATTAAAAGCACTTTTGTAAAATGCACTGACAATTTTAATTAAGGTGTACTTCTAATAAAATATGTAATGCATGAATGACAATATATTACTCTAAAAAGGGTCTGTTTATCTTTTAAAAATGCACAAGGTAATACAAGTGATATCACAATTTCATTTTATTTTTCTTCAAAATATTTTATTTGCAAATCAGTTATCAAAGATAAACAAAAATTTAAATGTCCATCAATCATATTAAAAAAAATTATCTAAATAAAAGAGAAAAGAGTCATGGCCTCAAACATCCAATATATACTTCTTGTTTTTATTTTCTCTAGCAAGCAAGGTGGTGCTTGATATTGCTTTGTTGGCAAGAATTTGAAAATCAAGAGGAAAAATCATCAACCGCTGCTATAACCTTCACTCATTCACTTATCCAACACTATTTAAGATTGAATAATAACCTGAAACCTCCTCCACCATGCGAAAATATAGGAACTTCTAGCCACTACTCACCATCCTAGTTGCTTAATTTTTCAAACTTATTGCTTTTTAATGGAAATTATAGAATATAAAATTGGAAAATACAAACTTAATCCTCAAAGGCACAGTGATGTGGCTTCTTGAGAATCTAGCTTTGCACTTTATGATGTATATAGAGGGTTAATGTGTAAATTTACCTTGAAAGTTTTCTTTCAGGAGCAAGGTTGCCCCAAAAGTCTGAGAAAGGAGTATTTTGCTTCTTACTATTAAAAATGTTACTAGTCAATTTTTTTGACAGTCAACATTAGTTTTTTAACTAAATAGGGTAATATCACTCTTTTTTGAAACTTTCAAGTTAACATTTCTTATGAGAAAAAACTTCTGAGACAAATTTACACATTAACCCTATTTAGATATATAGATAACACATAATAGAGTTATTGAATTATTAAATTTTTTGGAGATATTTTTCTTTAAAATTTATTGAGCATTATTATATGGTTATGTTTTATTTTTCAGATTTTGGGGCTAAGATTCCCATATATTTTATAGTGGATTTGTAACTAATTTGTTGTTACGTTAGCTCTTTTATGTAGTGCAGTATTTATTTTTTATAAAGTACCAATAATATATAAAGAAGAAATTTAGTTATTGTATTTATTATATGTTTAAAGTTAGTCTAAAAAGGAGCTTCATGTGGCGAAATCTTGCTAGTTGATAAATTTCATGACAATAGCAGAAAAAAAGAAGGAGACTCCATTGTTTTACTCTCTTTTCTTCATCCTTCTTATTTGGCTTGGATTTTGGATTTTATCTTTATTTTATATGGATTTGATTTTATCCATGAGTGGCTAGTTTTCTTTTTGACCTAGTATGACATTCATGATTTATGTAACTGGAAATAAAGGCTAAACAAGTAGCTATAGATCCATTAAGATTCTGCAGAGGGAAATGAAATGAAAGGTAGGGTACATGTGGAAGAGGAAAGTAAAAGGACGGGTAAAAGTATCATTTTGCAAATGCAAAAAAAAGTAAGGCAAAATGATAATTTTGAAAAGTTGAAGGGGCATTTTAGTAATTTTGACCATGATATCAAAAAATGACCCCA
>QFDD01006281.1:0-15470 GCA_006871305.1 Vachellia collinsii | reverse complement strand
TTAACGGAAAATGGTGACTCAGCAAATTTAGATTGTGATTTTACAATTAAATACTAATAAAATATGGTTAAATTTTCAAATATAAAAATAAGTATATTAAAAAATCAATATTTAAATATATTTTGACATCATTTAATTGTAGAATGGTGGTTGAATTAACATTTTCATTTAAATAAAATTAACAGTGTTAATTGTAAGGGACTAAAAGTGTACTTTTTAAACTTAATGGACTAAATTGAAACTTGATGTAAACGTAAATGACTAAATGTATACTTTAGCCAAAGAAAAATCTATACCTATTTAAACAATCAATTGAAGCTATTAGCCCGTTTGGTTCAATTACATAACAGAGGATTACATGTAATCCTAATGGATTATATTGATTACATTGTTTGATTGGTATGATAATGCAATCGAATGTAATCCTGATTACGACGGATTACGTCAAATCAGGTAATACACATTACATAGCTTTGGCTATTGTAATCCGAATTACAATTTGTATGAATTAACATATGAGTACTTGTATATTTCATAAATCAGTATTTATACATTTATATCATTCATTTTTAGTCTTGATAAAGTTAAAAATTTTATTTCACATTTTTTTATTTTTTATAAATAAAATATAAATTATATTTCATGATTCCTTGATAACATACCAAACAAATGTTATGTAATCATCATTATATTACATTATATTCTCATCCATTACATTCCATTGCATTCCTATGAATTCCGCGATTCAAACAGGCTATATAAGAACCCATAGATTAATTACCTCTTTTATAAATTGGATGGTGTGTTGAGCTAGAAAACGGGTCGCCTGTAAAACCGGTCCATTTGGGCCCAAAAATGTGAAGTTTGAGTTCAGTTTCTGATATTCAAATTGCAAGTAGGCTTACAAGGGGTGGCCTAAATGGGTTGGCCATTGAGGATGGGGAGGTGGGTAGGAGAATGAGGTGAAGGAAGAGGATGCCCATGAACAAATTAAGTATGAAAAATAATGGAAATAAGAAATTTAAGTATTCATCAACACCATCAAATATAATGTATCATTTCAATTTTTTTAATTGCAGTTAATATTTATCGGTTAGTGTACTTAACCATCAAGAATTTCCTTTTATGCATGTGCTTGACCTTCAGTTTTAGAGCAGTGAGGTATTAGTTTTCGGACCGGGTTGCCCCATTAAACATTTAATGTTTAATAGGGAGACATAATCAGATCTAGACAGTTTAGATTTGATTTTTTTAAATAATGATTTCTTAAATAAAAATTATTTTTTTAAAAAAATAGTAGTTGATAGAATGTTTTTATTTTTTATTCTACACTAACTAGAATAATTATTTTCACAAAAATATAGACTTTAAAAAAAAAAATCAGAACCATCCAAATTAAATTTGACAATCCATATATAATTAGCTCTCCCTTACTTAATACGGTAATCAGGTCCTTACTTTTCATAAAATTCATTTCACCAAGCTTAACGGTACTTTTATTTAACCATTAAATTTTAAGCGTTAAATATAAAAGATTCTGCAGCATATTTTTCTTTTTCAAGGCTTAAGAATCCGTGTTGGTTAGTATCTTATAATAAAGACTAGAAGGGTATAATAATATTAACTAAATCAGAATTAAAATAATTTGATCAGTTCTTACTATCTCAATTATTATTATTATTATTTGATGAGTCAAAGTTGTTTGTTGTTGAATTATCCTATTCATTAATAACAAGTGATTTCAACAACACAGAGGTCTAATTAATAAATAATTTATTTAAGATATTTGGATTTATCCATTCATCTATCCAAATGGAATCATTGTGCAGCATGGGGGGCAAGGCAACTAGCGGGGGCAATAGTAAGTGCATTCACATGTTTCTGGGCCCTTGCACCTTCCCTCGAAGCCAACCACATGCACACACCTGGCCGCGCATGCCTCGTCCGAGCAATTAGGAAGGGGCAGATCCATAATACAGATAAGGAGCTGTCCCTTTATTGTCTCCGGACCTGCGGTTAGGAAATCCTGTCACACCAGGCTGAGATTTATATATATATATATCTATATATATTGCATCTGTTGTTCTTCAGTAGAGTCAGTTCTAGAGATTAAAAATGTTAAATAAATTATTTAAATATAATATATATTTTGAAATACTTATAGATATTATAATATTATATATCAGTTTATATGTCAGATAAATTAATTTTTAAAAAAATGATAAATTGTGAGTTAATTAGTTTCTTTAATCTTTTCAAAAAAAGTTTTTTGACTTTTATATTAAAGATCGGAAGTAGTGCTACAAATTCTTGATTGAAGATTTGGATTACTAATTCTGAAGGATTAAAGATTAGACTCTGACAATCTTGATATCTAATTCAAAATCAGGAAAAAACTATAAGAGTTAACGGATCTAATTGTAAAAAGTTGAAGGATCCAGTAAAAAGAGGGGAAAAAAATCAAGAGATCAAATTCAAAATTGAGAAATGCGACTTCCAAATTAATTTTTTAAATAAATGATTAAAAATTTACATTTGAACCTCCGAATTTATATTAAGTTTAACCACTGAAATTTACAAAGTATCTCATTAATGATATTAATAAGTTAACCTCACAAACCAAAAGATGCTAACGGAGCAAATTGTCATGTAGGAAGTCCAGATTTAAAAGAAGAAGAAGAGAATAATAAATAAATTGCATTTACATTTAACCTTTTTAGGGAAGAAGGTTAAATTAGTTAATTCAATTATTTGTAAAAAAAAAAATTCTAAAACACCCTATTTAATCATTTATATTGAAACTGTCTTTTAATAAAAACACTCTTAATACGTGCAATAAGTAGAGATAGTTTGGTTAAAAAATTAAGTAAAGTCTTCAACTAAACTCTACAATTAAAATTAGAGGAATATTATGTCCATATCACACTAAAAAAAATTATAAATTTGAATGACATGGCTCTAGCCAATCCCATCTCGGAGAATAAATAGAATTAAGATGTAGAAATACTAATAAATTTTTTTTAATAAAACTGGATATTATTACTTAAACGAAAGGTACAATCATATCTATATTACATTTCTTAACCACAATACAAGCCATCGCGCGAGGTTGCTCGTAGACACATAAATTAGCTCCTAACTTATTCATGAACTTTTTCAAAAGTGTGTTTAGTATCACATATTTTTTGGAAGTGTAAAAATACTTATGAATATTTATAATATTAATAAAAATATCATAACCGTCAAATATAAACTAACACCGTTACACATGTATAATTTAAAATAGTGTGGGCTCTATCATATAAGGTAACAGTGTTATGTTATATTTGACAATTTTACAAAATTTACTCTCATTTTAAATATTCATAAATATTTTTATATTTAAAAAGGCATCAGATAGTGGATGTTCTTTTGATAAAAACTAATAGGTATTTTTGTATAATAAACTCAATAAATACTACTACATTTCAAGAAAAGAAAAGTTGGAAGCTATTCTTACCGGAAATAAGCAAGAGGAATACGAAGAAGAACAAGGTCTTGCTGCTCTTTCTGGATTCCATGTTTGAAGGATACGAATTGGGATGGAACTTATATATTGTTAATGTTATCCTTTTTTTAGGGGGTGAGTTATCATAGAATTTAATAATATTTATTATACATCCATAAATTCAGAGAACTTAATAATGACTTTTATGAAACATTAATGACTTTTGTATCTCCATGCTTTGACTGAAGGGCCGAAAATTAATGGCTTTTTGGAAAACATTAATGACTTCTATATCTCCATGCTTTTACCGAAGGGCTGAAAATTAATGACTTTTATGAAGCATTTTTTTACCCTTAAGGGATTCATATTCAAGTCTTAGAGAGAAGGCAAATTATACTATCAGGTTTCATAAAATCATGAAATGATCAAATTAATACGAGGTTTCAAAGGACCAGTGTACGATTGATTGGTATCGTCAAAAGATAAATTTATTCCGACTTACTATTAATGTTTTGTTGACTTGTCAATCGATGCTCTTTAACATGTTGACTTATTAACCGAGACATTTCAATTTGTCATTGATGACATCGTACTTATATTGTTCTGACTTGTGTTATTAGTGACATGTTGACTTGTCAATTGAGGCATTATAACTTGTCGTTAGTTGCAAATTAATTTGTTAATTAACAAATGAAGGTAAATTTATCTTTTCACAATTGCTACTATACACCTCATAGTGATTATTTATCATTATTGAAATCTTAGTGTAATACCCCAATATTATTTTCCTCCCTTATTAAATGTACGTATGAACATTCATTTGTACCAACTATCCAAGTGCGTCAAATTTATTGACCTTGGGAAAAGTAAATCATAACGTTAGTATTCATCTTATAATGTTAATACAGTTAACTCTCACTGATGAAAAATGCTGATTCTGTAATTAAAATATATGCTTAAATTTTAATTCTTTAAATCTTAAATAAAATTAAAAACTGAAAATGTGTCACTTCTCAACTGTTGTTCGACAATGGCGGGATGATTACGAGCTTGTATGAAGGTCCCTGTAACAATTCTCTGCACTCCTCTGCCCCAAAATACAGCTTGCCTTGATGTAAAAATAACAAAGCCATAAACAATTTAAATTAGGGTTAAAGTCTAAAAATACCCAAAAGTTTTTACGCGCCATATGCTTTTCATGTACGTGTAAATACCAATGACCACTTAAAAATGGAAGTAAAGATACAAACATCGTTAAATATAACTGAAAACTGTTATGATTTTGCACAAACAGTTATGATTTTTTAAATCCCTTTAAACTAACCCTTTAGAAAAAATAAATCTCAACAGATTATTTTAATAAAAAAGATAGATATGAAAAATATTGCATTTACAATTTATACTCTCTATCACTTTTTTAAATTAAAAAAGGTTAATGAATAAATTTTAAATTGAAAAATCATTTGCATGCTTATTCTATGTCGCCCCTTTCATTTTTCATTAAGTCTTCAATAACTTTATAAGCGTTTGAACAAGTTTTAGTGTCCATTTATTCTATTATTTCTACCTAATAATTGAAGATGAGATGATTAAATAATAAATGTATAGTGATGTTCAATAATTAAAAAAAATGATATAAAAAAATAAATATTTGAAAATGAAGAGATTCAAAAAATATAAAAGATAATAATTTAATCTGTTTACCCCAAAAAAGTGATCCTAATAAAAGACTCAATACAGTGATGATAAGGCTTCTTATCAGCTAATGTACTGGCTTTTCTGCAGTACGGATGCGTCAACATCAAGAGAAGAAAAAGGGCGCCAATGGAATATTCTACGGGTTTGGATATAAATCATAAGTTTACTATCTCATCATGCATCATCAATAGTAACTAAAATGGTTTCAAATGTAGCTTACCTTCTAGACTCACCTCAGATTAATTGGTTCCTCTTCCACTATAAATTTAATTACAGTACACAGACTTTCCTGAGTGATGAGTCCAATGAAATAAATTGCCCTGCAATCAAAGAATGTATAGGTTAATTTTTGTATAATTGTTTCCACTGAACAAATAATAAAAGTGATTTTAAAGAATCAATTTTAAAAAATAGTTTCTGAAAAATAGAAAAAAATAGCTTCTGAAAAACGATGATTTTCGACTCCTAAACCATATTTTTTATGGTTAAAAGCTATTTTAAAGAATTTGAGAGTATTCATGTTATTAAAACAAAATCACGATTTTGAGGGTTAAAAGCTATTCTGAATTTTGATGAGGTGTTTATCCACTCTGTTTTTGAAACTATAATTTGAACTCAAACTATTGTTTTAAACTATATTGTCAAACACACACTAAAAAGTGTTTCCTAATTCAATGGAAATATTTCAATCATCATTTTTTTGTGATAACTATATCTCATAAATATCTCTTAATTATTTATTCCTCTCTAACATATTATAATAGATATTTGTGGAGTCATAAGAAAAGATAATTGGAACATATTTATTGGAGGGAGCACTGGTGGTGTGACATTCTAGGAATATGTAAGTATTTCTCTTCGAATAAATATTTGTGGGATCCACATAAATGATGATAGTTGGAATATTTTTATTGGAGAGAGTATGGATGGCATGTGACTCTAAGAGTATGTAAGTATTTCTCTTATAAAAAATGTAACATGGTCTCCTAAAAATACACGGGTAACATTAATTAGATTATACTATATATTAACTTATAAATTAAATAAATTAATTTGATATTTTATATTTAAAAGAAAGCTCAACCCCAATGAATTATTCCAGCGGAAATGGGTATTCTCCATATACATTAAGAGTACGTGATATGGATGAACTGTAGAAGTTGATTAAATTTTTATAATACAACCGATCAGTTAAAACTTTAGAGGAATTTGTCTCTAGATCTTTAATTATAAAAGGCTCTACAGGAGTTAATCACTCTCTTATAATCCAATCTATTATATTCTGAATACAAAATCATAAGTTAAAATTTACCGAGTAAAAACTTCTCATTCAACTCTTTAAGTTATTGAATATAACTTGTTCTTTAAATGGAAAATTTACTAACTTTAATATGACTCAAAATATTAAAAAATATTAAAAAGATATAATGTCATCTACTTAAATTAAATCAAAGATATTGATATTAAATAATATCCTTGATATCCCTAACTTTACACTCATATATTTACAATAATATTTAAAAGATAAACTATCAATATGTTTTAAAGATCCTTAATATGATTTAAAATATCTAAAATATAGATTAAATATTTATAATAATCAACTAAATACAAAATGATACTTTTTTTAAATAATAAAATTAAACAGAAAATAAAAATAAAAAGACTTAATTGTTTTCTTTTATATGCGCATCTTGATAGTTGAATGCTAAATAGGATATCCGATAGAATTAATATAATTGCCCTTTGAATTTTTATCAATAAATATGTTATAATGTTAGTTGTATAATGGAAGATGATGGAGTAAATCAGTTGAATCAATCATTTATAAAATTTAATTCTTAAGAAACCAGGTAATTCCATATATTAATCTGTGCAATTAATAGAGTGATATTCTCACCTGGAGCTTACACAGCCTATTGCTTAAGAGGGGTCATTGACAGCTGTAACTTGTACGTTAGCCAACGTAACGTACATGCTCCGTGCTTTCCCAAACATACATAGCAGGTGTTTTTAAAAATTATATTTAAATAAATTGAAATAAAACAATTATAAATTATGTTGAAAAAATAGTTTTATACAGTGTAATTATTAGTCATCAGTTAATTATACCATTCTTATCTTATTATCTTAATATAGAGTATACTTTTGGAATATTTTTTCCCTTGAAAATAAGTCTATAGGTTATTATGATTTTTTTTTCAATTTTACCCTTATTAATTCTTATTAAAAAAAGAGAAAAAGGAGAAAAATTTGATAATGATTTGCAAATATAGAAAAAGAAATTTTTCTAACATGGGTGAAATTTGGGAAATCTTATTATTGTAAGTCATGTTCAATACCTTAAATAACAATTCTTAATATGTAAAAAATAGTTAAAATTTAAGGATAAAATGTAAATTTATTTTAAAATTTTTTAAAAATGAATGTTAGGTATTTGAAAAATTTTTAATGAAAAATTTTAGACTTACAGTAAACTTACCAATATCACCCACAGTGAACCTTCCATTTGCTAGACCGAGTGATACAGCACATCAACCTTTCACCTCAGTTCTTTCCTCTCTGGCTCTCTCCCCTCTCGCCATCAGCACGTCCTCCTCCTCTTCTTTAGACAAAGTGGCTGCTTCGTATGTGCTTGAACAAGTAACATCAAATATCTGTGTAAGCTCCAAATCCTCTCATCGATGACTTGCATGTGAGCTGCAAGTATAACTGATGCAAAGTAGATCTGCGTAGCCTCTCTTTATGCCATTACTAGTCAAAGTTTTTTTTTCCCTTTTGCGCTCTCTCTCTCCCCCCCTCTCTCCAATCTCTGGTTGATTTCTCTAGTTTTGAATTTCACTGGTTTGCGTTTTGGAACAGTACGATAAATTCAAAGCATGAAATGAGCTATGCACTCCAGTAAAATCTTCTTATTAAATTATTGTCTAGTGTCTGAAGAACGAGAATATACTGAGGAAGAACATACAAATTGAAGGGCAAAAGAAAATCTGAATTTATGTCATCCAGTTATTGAACAGAGAAGAGCCATGTAAGCCATTTATGTGATCAGCTAATAGCATAACTGAGCTAGGAGACTGATTGTGTTCCGTTACATTGAAAATCCAAATAGTTGTCTTAGATTGTAAGGCTTGTTGACTGTGAGATTTCCACTCCACATCAGCTGTGAGAGAAGCTTATTTGCCTTATCTGTAGGGTGAGCTGAATCGAAGAACAAATATTCACTCACATTCTTACATAACTTATATGTCTTTATCCCTCTCTTGCCTCCACAGCTCCGATCTCCTCTGTAAGGACCACCCCCACAACAAGCCACACTCCCTTCTATGAAACCTGTCAACAAACCAGAGTATTAGAGTATGCGTCTCGTATTGAAGGTACATAATGTCAAAGGAAGTCCTATTAAATTTGCTTTATGATTTGAGCCAAAGAACCAGTTGACTTTAGAAATGGACATATTCCGTATTTCATGTCCCTTCCCATGGAATTTGAAGATAGAGATAATACTGTAGCGAAAGGCTTGCTAAGAGTAATTTTAACATACAGTTTCAGAGCATACCATATTTTGAAGGGTATTTTATCACTTGAAGAGCCGAATTGTAGAAATCAAAGACTGAATATTTGAATCCATCGAGCTGTTCCTCCAGCTTCAGAAGCATTCTCGAGAGTTCATCGTTGTGAATCATCGCAACTTGTAACAGTTTTTCATGGCAAGCAGCTTTGGTTCCATTCAAGAGTTTTTTTATTCCAGGAGAACAACCCACAGGACCCACATTAACAAACCCAAACTTCCTTCCACCTATGGCATGAATCTCCTGAAATCAAAAGTAACAATTACGAATATGAAGTTTCAGAATCATGAACCAAAAAAGGGAAGAAGCCGAAGAGGACACAGCAAGAAACTTTGAAATTTACTTTGATGGCGGCTGTTAGGTTGCCAATCACAATATCAATGAATTGTTGTTGAGAGTAACGAAGAAACACGCTTGAATTTGAGATGAAACGTGCTCCATAGTCATTGGCTCCAATGCTGACCAAGTGCACGGCTTTGGACAGTAATGCCTTAGCTTCTGCTTTCCCCAGTTTCTTCCTCAATCTACTGCTTACATTCTTGTAATAACTCACCTGCGTATTCAGGTCTAACACCTGCCAGAGACAAGTAACTAAAGATTTCTTACAATTTCAACAAAATTTAGTTCAAGTCACTTATATGCATTCATTAGATCAATTTTGCGATCACACGCTTGTTATTTTGCTATGGTTAATCGTAAAAATATGCATGTGCACTTGTAAATTCATGTCAGTATGCTGCTGATACAGTGTAAACTGATCTCACATATTCTGGAGTGGAAGTTTCAATTAAAGCACCGGCTCCACCAGATGCAAAATTTGTGCCATAAACAAAGTAATGATCAGAATCTGGATGCAGGTATGGTAATATCAGCGGCAACTTAGCATATTCAGCTGCAACAAACAATTCAGTCCAAGTAATTTCAATCACTATAGCTATATCATGCAACAGTCAATTAATGTTTAAAATTAACTGCAACAACAAAAGTGTTTGCTCCAGACACTGAATTTAAATAGCGTACCGATGAAATCTGGAATAACACGCCCATCAGAGAATCTGCCAGATGGGTAGCTGAAGAAGGTTTGGCCATACGGGGGATAGTTAGCCTTGCTTGCCGGAAAAGAAGGGCTGAGATAGTTATTAATTCCGGCGTCGAATAGTGAATCCCCAAATACGAACAAGGCAGCTTCTTTCTCATGCAACAAGCATGTATTCCCAGAACAGTTTCTGATTTGGATAGTTATACCAACCAACAACACCCACAAATACACATAGATCATCCTTAAAGTCCCCATATTCCACCTAGTACTTCTCGCTGAGTTTCATATATTATTGCTCGCTTTCCTGGGCTTTGGGTTCTCTTACAAATGAATATAATAACCAGAGGTAATGCTTCTAGTCAAGTAGGTAAGGTGACTTGAAAACACATTCTCTCAAATAAGTTAAAATATGGACAGTGACGACGCTGAATAGACAGAACCAATATAAATGAATATAATAACCAGAGGTAATGCTTCTAGTCAAGTAGGTAGGGTGATTCCAATACACATTCTCTCAAATAAGTTAAAATATGGACGACGCTGAATAGTCAGAACCAACAAGTGTGTATATAGATAAGTCGTGTAAAAGAGTTAATCACTCCAATTGTTGAAGAGTTAACTTATAATGTTGTAAAATCGAATTTTATTATTAAATTGAGTAATTTATTAGTTATCAATTTGTACGTGTTTTTTAAGCACTTTTTAATTTACATCTACAGAGGATCTATTTACTTCTGTTGTTAAAAGAGTTGATTAGTAGAGTTAGCAAAGTCTTAAAAATTAGTGAAACTTCTGATTTTTCAGAGCCGTCACACACCCAAACCCGGCTCACTTTTTCTTTGGTTTGCACACGAGAGTGTAATAGTTTGACGTTTCTGTGTCTTTTTAGCAAGGTACAAAAAATTGAACCGGATTGATCAGTCTGATTAGTGAATCGGTCTATGATCCTATTCGGTTTAAGGATAACTCAGGAGGTAGGTTGACCCGATCAATCCGGTTAAAATCTGGGTTGAGCGGGTTATATTTTTTTATCAATTTATCTTAAAATGATGCAGTTTTGTTTTTTTTAAAAAAAAAAATTTTGCTCGTAGTTTGTGGAGTATAATTATTACCCCCTCCCTTTTCACTGTTTACTTTTCACCTAATCTTGCTTCTTTTTAACTTTTTGTTCCACATTCATTAATTTGGTACTACAAGTCCGGCACGACGCATCATAAACTAGTCCTAAAGCCATTCTTTCTTTTTTTTTTTAACCAACCTAAAGCTATTCGTACGTATATATAATTATATATATTTGTGATCCACCGAAACTTGCTATTCACTTCGGTGTTATACTGTTATAAATTTATATATGTATTAGTTGGCCAAAAAAAAATACTCATATATATATATGTACTCAAGAGATACATGTAATATGATTTATCCATAATTAACTTATAAGAATAAATATTCTGAAATTTTTTTTGCCAACTAATATTCTAAAATTAAGGGTTATCTATTATATTTTAATATTATCATTAAATATTATTATTTTAATATAACCGGTTTGACCCGATCTGATCCATTAACCATTGAACCATTGCCTTGATCAGTTTAGTGTCCAGTCCGATTTTTTGAACCTTACTTTTTAACCTCAAAGTGTTGACTTTGACTAACTATAAAGTGTTACAAGTAATTGGAGGGGGGGGGGGATTTATTTTCATAGAGGAACATGAATGGAAGCGAATATTTATTTAATCAATCCAAAGTACAACAACTTACAATTCAAAGAGTTGCTTCATATTGTAAGGGCTATTGAAAGTGAGATTTGCATACCACATTAGATTTGAAAAATACTGATTAGCCTTATCGGTGGGATGAAGAGAGTCGAAGAAAACGTGGTCATCTACATTCTCACATAACTCATACTTTTTTATTCCTCTTTTACCCCCACAGCTATCGTCTCCTCTGTAGACCCCACCTCCACAACATGCCACTTGCCCTTCCTTGAATCCTGCTCATCATAATTCAATTAATTCAAAAAATATCACAACCACCAGCTTCAGCATATATATAGATACGTCTCTTTCTATAATTTAATTTGCGAGTTGATCTTGATACTAAATATAAGATTTATTTTTTATTTTTGTCAATTTTTCCTGAATTACCTAATTTATTGATGCTCTCTTGAGAACAATCAAGTAAAAAAGGGAAGATGGCAATTAACAAAGATAATTATGGTATTCTAAAAAAAATGATATATTAACCAACTTAACTAGTATCCTTCATCTAATCAAATTAAGAAAATAGATCATATCTTTAAGGGATATATATAAAGCATACATATAAACCACTTATAATTCTGCTTGACATTTGAGTATCTTGGAATTTGAAAGTTTCTGCTTCTTAGTATTTAACCCTGAAACGGAGGCTCCTCTGTTTTTCTCTGGGCAACAATTTTTATCCCAAAAAGGATTATGCCTGTTGGGTTTCGAAGGCTTGAACTTACTACCTTATGATTTATGGGCATAATCCTTATCAATTATCGCCAATCTTGACTCTTATTTTGCTTAGCCATGGAATGTTGAAAAATAAGAGTTTAAAGACTTTACCATAATTGGAAGGGTATTTCATCAACTGAGAAGCTGAACTGTGGAAATCGAAGACAGAGTATTTGAAGCCCACGAGCTGTCTCTGAAGCTTCTGGAGCATTCTGGGCAGTTCAACATTGTGTAGCCTTGCAACTTCTGTCATTTCTTCATTACATTTATATCCTTCTACGTAAAACCTAATGCCCGCAGTGCAACCTATGGGACCGATGTTCACAAATGCAAATTTCCTTCCTCCTAGGTTGTGAATTTCCTGAAAAAAAAAAACAACAGACTTTAATAATTATGAACAAATGGGTAGGACCAACAAAGAAGAATGGAAGAAACTTGAACATCAATTTCTGTGACACACACACACACACACACACACACACACACACAAGCACGCACGTACTTTAATGGCTTGTGTGAGGTTTCCAATCACAATATGGACGAGCTGCTGTTTTGAGTAAGGGAGAAGCTCGCTGATATTTGATACGAAACGTGCTCCATAGTCGTTGGACCCAACACTGAAAAGGTGCACTGATCTGGATAACGATGCTTTGGCTTCTTCATTACCCAGCTTCTTCCTCAGAACATCTATCACTTTCTTGTAATATCTCACCTGTGTCTTTAGGTCTACCAACTGAAGATCAACGTAACAGGTATTAGCGTTAAGAGTCCTTAATATAATTCAACTTTCAGAACAAATTTTTAATCACTGCTTTAAAATTTTATCAATAAATGACCATATCGAGGCTAGAATAGAAAATAACGAGACTAATGACCACGTCATACAGTTCCTTGACTAGTTTCAAGCAGAGCTCCAGATCCTCCTGATGCGAAATTAACACCGAAGATATAATCATCAAGGGACGATGCTGGATGCAGATATGGTAGTAACAGTGGTAACTTGGCATGTTCAGCTGCACATGTCCACAAACAAAATTAAACTCAGAAAGCTTCAAACTTTAACATGAACACACACAGTTGCATATTGAGATGATGAGTCACACGTCTATTAGATGTATGTACCGATGAAATCTGGGATGACACGTCCATCGGAGAATCTCCCGGTGGGATACTTGAAGAAAGTTTCGCCGTAAGGATAGAAGTTTGCCTGAGCTGCAGTGGTGGTATTGATGTAGTTATTGATTCCAACATCAAACAGTGAGTCTCCAAATATGAATAAAGCTGCTTTCTTTTCCGGGAGGCAGATTTTGCTTTGGCAGCGAGTGATTTGAATAGAAATGACAGCATAGAAAGCCATGAAATACACGAAAAGCTTTAAGCTTCCCATGTTGACACTTTTCTCGTACGTTGCCTTGTCGAATATTTGGTTGCAAATTCCACAATTTATAGTACTCGATCGTGAGATATTTGTTCCCCTGAATTTCTAATCGTATATATAGTCTCCAGAATTTTGAGTTATCTTCAAACAACTTCTCTGTTGGTGTCATTGATGACGAATTTGAACCTTCCCCGGTAAATGACCAGTAAAGCATTGGGAAAATGTATTGTTTGAACCTTCCCCGGTAAATGACACCCCCACTGTTTCATGCCTAATCTTCCAAAAACCAGAAACAAAATACCTTTTCCAAGGACGCGTTTTTAACGTTAAAACTTAGTATACTATTTTTATAAGAAAATTTCCGACTGTCGGCGGAAAAACACAGAGAGAGGAATTTCAAACAAGTACATTGTACGCAGTATGAATGAAATTCTCAGTAAGTTAATTGGGAAATTAACAAATAATTTCAATCATAAATTGTACATCGATCGAAGGCGGCTTTTCTTTGCGAATAAATAACGTGTACGTAAAACTTCAAATATTATACATTTTACTCTTTCCTTAACAACCCTATGACTGAGTCATGTATATAGGAAAGCTTATATATAAGTTTATATTCCCGTTCCAGAGAGACGGCTATGTAGACAATAAACTAATTAGCAGATAATGTCCACTGAAGGGCACTAAATTATTTGCTGGGTTATCGTTATCAGAGCCTGGTACATGCATAAAATTCAAACTTGCAAGTGAAAGAAGAGTTGTTTGAGAAAGTGAAATCATTATTTGCAGTCCACATGAGGTTGGCGAGATGTTGAGCAGCTTGTCTGTATGATGAACGGAATCAAAATACACAAAATCATTAACATTATCACATAAGTCATAACCCTTTTGCCCCCACAGCTAAAATCTCCCTTATATGCGCCTCCTCCACAGCAACCCACCTCCCCTTCTTTGAAACCTTACGCTTAAAACCAATACAAGGGCGTGTTAGTTTAATTAGATTGAATGTGAATGGAAGTTAAGGGAAAATAGCTAGGTGATAAAAAGTCTTTGTTCGAAACTTTTATTTGTCAGAAGAATTTGATATGTTTTTGTATATGGATATTCTGCAGGACTACTGTCGGTACTTGGATTCAGTTTCTTTTGTCAAATAAAGTTTTCAATTGGGGGCGTTTTGTCAATTTTCCAAGCAAACAAATGCTTTTTTCTTTGTGATCTTTTTTTTTTTTTTTTTTGCCAATTTTTTTTTTTCTTTTTGATCTAACTGAGGAGAAAGGTCAAAACTAAAACCCCGATGTAATACTCTTCATAAAAATTCAAGGCTTAACATGTGCTCAAGATAAAACTGCTTCAAAATATTAACCAAGGTTCAAAAAACCGGACCGGGCACTGAACCGGTCGAGGCAGTGGGTCAAGGGTTAATGGGTTAGATCGGGGTCAAACCGGCCATATTAAAATAATGATATTTAATTGATAATATTAAAATATAATACTTTTAATAATGTTTAATTTCAAAATATTCATCTTTATTAGTTAAAATCTTTTAGTCATTGTAATTAGTAATCATCTATAATAAAAAAACATCATTAAAATTCATTCATCAACCATAAAACGTTAAGAATCAATCATAAAAAAAATCATGTTTGTAGTAAAAAAAAAGGAAAGGAAGAAATACCATCTAGTTATTCCTTTTGTCACTAAATATTAATAAAAACAATAAAAAAAAGAGAGAAATTGCATTAAGGTCCCACACAAGAAAATTAATATCAGAAAGATCTTAAAGGTTGCTAGTACTGATAACTCATTCACTTGTCAA
>QFDD01006280.1:0-15041 GCA_006871305.1 Vachellia collinsii | reverse complement strand
GGATCTAGTCAACTAGGGTCAAGTGACAAGAATAACCCTCAATCATTAAAGGCTAAACCAAAAATTATGAAGAAGTCTCTGGTTGGCAGATTTAAGACCAAAATGAGTACAGTTGTTCAAGGAGACATTGGGAATATGGGGCAAGAAGAAAGCAGGAAGGACACTGAAAATTCTCTAAATATGTCTCCAAAATCCAGTTTGTCAGAAATAGATAAAAGCAAGAAGGATACGGAGTCATCAGGAAAAGACAACATCAAGTATGCAAAGAATGCCCCCAATGAATCTAGTCAACAAGAATCAAGTGACAAGAATTCCCCACAGTCATTGAAGGCCAAATCTAAAATTATTAGGAAATATGAGGTGAGTGGATTGAAGGCTAAACAGACTAAGTGTGTTCAAGGGAACACCAGGAACAGGGAGCAAGAAGAAAACAGGAAAGATGGTGAGCATCCACCCAATGTGTCTTCTAAATCTGAGTCATCAGAAAAAGATAGCAGCAAGAAGGATGCTGAGAATCCTACTGTAGGGTCTAGTAAACTTGACTCTAGTGACAAGAATACCCCACAACCACAATCATTAAAGGTCAACCCTAAAATTGTGAAGAAATCTCGGGCCAGTAAATTCAAGACTAATAAGAATAAAGGTGCTCAGAAGATTTGGGAAAAACAAAGGAGGAAGAATAAGAAATTGTGGAGAAAGTCAGATAAAAATATTTCACTAGGTACCCCACAGATGAGGAATACTGATGAACAGCCTGAGAAGAGCCAGAGGGATGAGAGCAATAAGGTGGACAGGCATAATAGGAGCAATGGTGATAAAACGCTTAGCAAGAAGAATAAAGGAAAACGTGGAGACTTAACAATTGGTGCCATGAGTAAAAGGAGTAAAGGTAGGGATGGTGGAATTAGGAAGAGTCAATCAAATGAGAAAAACAGAGAAAAGCTTGGTGGCTTAATCTTTATGTGCAATGCAAAAACGAAACCGGATTGTTTCCATTATCGTATCATGGGTGTTTCAGCCGGTAAAAAAGATGTTGTTTCTGGAATCAAGCCAGGGTTGAAGCTTTTCCTGTATGATTTTGATCTTAAGCTGTTGTATGGGATTTACCAGGCAACATCTTCTGGTGGCATGAGACTTGAACCGAGAGCTTTTGAGGGTTTGTTTCCTGCTCAGGTTACCTCTTCTCTCCCCTGTTTATTTTCTTACCTGGTTTTTACTAAGTTGAGATTTATGTGCTGATGGTTCAAACCTTTAGGTGCGATTCTCCGTTAACGAGGATTGTTATCCCCTACCTGAGAGCATTTTCAAAAGGGCTATCAAGGAAAATTATAATGAAAAGAATAAGTTCAAAACAGAACTTACTGTCAAACAAGTGAGATTCAAATGTTGCTTCTGTTTTGGTGTCTACTATTTTGTTGAATTCTCATCTTGGATTCTATTCAAATATTATGATTCAGGTTAGGAAGCTTACAGAGCTATTCCGACCGGTGGAAATTCATTCTACTTTGCGCCCTGCACGCTCCCCTCCAAAGGCAATTATCTGGGATAGGGAAGTTCGTGATGTTGGAAAGGGATCAAGGCCACATTCTCACAGGGAAAGACCTGCCAGAGAATATTATGCCAATAGGCATTTGAATAGTTATAATGTGCTGCCTGATGAAAGAGATCGCCGGATTGATCGGAGAGAGGAAGCTACTCGTGATTTATTTCTCACTGAGAGGGAGTATCGAGCTTATGGGATACAACGAGATAGAAGTGTTGTAAATCCTCCATCTCATGTTAATCTTAGGTTGGATCATTACGAGAGAGATTATGAAAGGGATCACCATCCACACTTGGGCCCTATTTACCGGGACAATGTCTCTGTGCATGCAGAAACACTTCGCCCGGATCCTCCTTATTTGAATGAGACCAGATTTCAAGCCTACAGCCGTGGTTCAAGACATGACTATGCAAATGATCTATATCACGACGCCACCTATCACCACGGTACTTCATCAAGGGACTCGCATATACAACCCTTGAGCAGAGAGGAAATCCCTTCGAGTTCTTATTTTGCTAGTGAAAGAACCTTGGCTAGGGCTGATGAGGACCTTAGGAGGAGAGAAACTGATCAAGATAGGCGATACTCAACCTACGCTGCTGACTCTGTGTCAGTATATAACAGGACTCAGCATTACAATGGGGGCAGGCCAGACAAAGCACCAATCCCAGTTTCATCTCGCTATTCTTTTGCTGGCCCTTCGTATTCATATCGTTAGCTTAAATGCTCATCTTCTACTGTCTTTCCAGATTTCTTGAAGGTTACTGTTATACTTGATATTCAGTTATTGTTCTCCTGAAGATTGTTGTCATTGCTGTTCAGTGGCTGTCATAATCTAATCGTTGTAGTAGTCTTAAAGATTTACTGTCAAGTTGACTAGCCAAGATTCTCGTTTGTATCACAGTCTTCCTCGGTGGCTGTAAATTTTGGGAGTTTGAGTCAAGGAAGCTGCTTGGCAACAACCGTGTAGAATGTGCTGGACCTTATATGGACGGGTTCAACTCTAAATCATAAACAATCAAATGAAAAGGAAGTTAGTTTTATTTAAAGATGGAAATGATGTGTCATTGTTGCGTTTTCTAACATAAACTGTATTTGCAAAATCAATATTTTTTTTTTTTTCGTTGAAGGAAAACGCTGAAACATGTTCATAAGAATTGGTGAATATTCCTATTTGAACATTTTGCAAACTAGATCGATTTGATAAATTTTTACATAATGTATCGGTACTTCAGAGATATAGCGTACAATGTGCCAACATTTTGACCATCAAAATTTTAAATATGACTTCTCAGTTTTCGCCCATTTTTTATTAATAAAACCAATAACTTAAAAAGAGGTTCGTAGGATACATCAATGTCTTTAATCATCCACCAATATTACAAAAAGTTAGATTGCTCGAGTTTCGAATAACCCCTCTTGCACTGCGATGTGAAACCAGTGAAATAGTCAGAATATTTGGAAAAGATCCATTAAACGAGTCTCTTCATCCAAGCCGTAAGACAAATCTACCTTTTCGTCTTACATATATATGAGCACACATATAATAAAAATAAAAGTTATAAATTAATACCCCTATCCTAAAATATACATCACATTTTAGAAGATGTACTATACTTAAAATACAAGTCACTCTATGGATGTAAAACTATCATCTAAGAGCCCGTTTGATTGAAAGAAAATTTATTGATGGAAAAGAAAAATCCTCATTTTTTATTGTGTTTCACCCTTTGGTTGCCAGTTAGAGATGGAAAATGACTTACTACTGAAAGCCATTTTCATTCATTTATATGAAGATCTCTTCCTACAAAAAATGGTAGGAAGCCAATTTTCATTATCTAATGAAAAATTTAAAATACACACTTACCCCTGTAATACAAATAAAAATTCAATTTTCATACTTTACCACCATTTTACAGGGTAACATAGTTATTTGACACAGTTTTTCTACCTGCTTTATTACCATTTTAACCCAATCAAACAAAAATTTTTCTATCAAATCATTTTCTATTCTAATGCATACTAAATATACCATATCAAAAAAAGTTTCCTTTCTCTTCCATTCTTTTATATTCCCATCGATTCTTTGATCCAAACAGATACTAATATAATTTCAAAATTTTGATGAATTCAAGTAACCCCTAACTTCCTTTCCTTAGGTCCGTGTGAACATGGGAGGTATAATAATACGTTGCATATATATGAAATTGGCTCAGTTGGTTTTTCCCCCATTTTTTACCTTAGCCAACTTTATTGGGCATTTTTGGAGACCACTAAAAATATTCGAATAAAGAGACACTCGATGGTGGAATTCGAAGTTAAAAAAAAATAAAATAAAATAAAATAAAAGTTTCTCTATATGCGTCGCCCAAAAGTCTCGATACGCCCAGAAAGCGAGACGCAACTGTCAACGTTGAACGCGATCGCACCATTCATCATCGTTCATCATCGAAATCGAGTACATCAACAATGGAGAATCACCAGCAGCAAGCCCCACCCTCCTCCGCATACCCACCTCAGCCCCCTGCTCCTCCTCCTTCTTCCTTCCACCACCTTCTTCAACAACAACAGCAGCAGCTTCACAACTTCTGGTCCTACCAGCGTCAAGAGATTGAACATGTCAACGATTTCAAGAACCACCAGCTCCCTCTCGCTCGCATCAAGAAGATCATGAAGGCCGATGAGGACGTCCGCATGATCTCCGCCGAAGCCCCCATTTTGTTCGCCAAGGCCTGCGAGCTCTTCATCCTCGAGCTCACCATTCGATCCTGGATCCACGCCGAAGAGAACAAGAGGCGCACTCTCCAAAAGAACGACATCGCCGCCGCTATCACCCGCACTGATATTTTCGATTTCCTGGTTGATATTGTTCCTAGGGACGAGATCAAGGACGAGGCTGCCCTTGGTGGAATGATGGGGACCCCCGCCAATGGTGTTCCTTACTACTATCCCTCTATGGGCCAACCTGCTGGACCTCCCGGTGGCATGATGATTGGTCGGCCGGCGCTGGATCCCACCGGAGTGTACGGGCAACCCCCTTCGCAAGCGTGGCAGTCAGTGTGGCAGACGGCTGCGGATGATGGGTCCTACGGCAGCGGCGGGAGCAGTGGACAGGGCAATCTTGATTGTCAGAGGTAGGGACTTGCTTTATCTTCCTCCGTGAAGGGAGTTTGATAAAATGTATTCTCTTTTCGTTTAATTCTTTGATTAAACCTTGCGATCTTCCGTTCTTTCGATTTCCTTGTTTCTTATTGAACATAGGACACATCTAATATGTTTCACCGATGAATTTGAGGGGCTGTTATGAAGGGTAGCTTAAAAGGGGTAGCATCCTGTAGACACTGGGGTCATTTTCTGATTGAAACTGAATTTGCTGGAGACTTGTGCATTGGATATATATGAAGATTGACTCGGTGACTAGATACATTTCAAGAGTGAAATCTGTGAAGGTTGTGAGGAATACACAGAGATTAGGTCGATATGTCTTTTGCAAATTTATGTTGGAATAGCCTAACTCGGAAGAATCACAATTTTTTTTTTATCCCCAAACTTAAGGAAGACTTTGCACTCGTAGGCTGTACATTTTGCTCTCTCTTGGGGTAGGAAAAAAAATACGAGGAATTGTTCAGTTTCTTCGGACCAATGTGCAGCTGCAACATTCGTATTTTGGTTGTTTTGAAATTAAAGTATGGTTGATAAAATTTGTATGGTACTTTATTCATGGTGTATTTCTTAGTGAGACTGAGATAGAAATGGAATATGTACATTTAATGATGTTATATTGGAAAATGTTCTTTTACAATTGGCAATGCTAATTTGATATATTTGCCAATAAAGTTGATGGAATATAAATGATTAGTCACTTAAGTGGGATTACATGCCTGTGGACACTGGAGTCATATTCAGATTTCAGTAAGACTGAATTGCTGGGGATTTCTGCCTTAGATAGATATGAAGGTTAGATAGGTAGCTAGATAACATTTCAAGGCACAAAGGTGACTTTGGGGAAGATTGGAGTAGCCTCACTCTGATTTATTTTGCTAAGAAAACTTTTTCACATTGGGAATACTTGTAGCCTCTCTCTCCTGGGTAGCAAAGATAGGATTAAAGGAGGTTGATGAAGATTCTTGATATTGCACATGTTCTGTTTCTTCCTGACATACTTCACACTTTAAAATTTTCAGTGTGATTGAGAAATTTTAACTTTTGTGTGAGTTATTTTATTATGTATTAAACATAATAAATTTTCTTTTGTACCAAATTTGAAAGTGGAAAGACTTGATATTTTTTTTATTTTTCCTCCTTGAGCCTTAAATTTTGTTTGGTTTGTACTTTATTAATGAACATCAGGGTTTTTATGTTTGAAAATTGAGGACAAAGTTTATGCTGCTTTTGTTATGTTGCTGATGTTTTGGTGTCGATGCTTGAATACTTCTAGCACCATGATCTTTCATTCTGTTAGATGGCATAACGTGGGCAAACTCTGCTATAGTTTGAGCATCTTAAGTTTGGGATTAGTTTTTTTGCTATTTTCGGTGCTTTATTATTTTTCTCTTTTTGGTCCATGCTGTGTGGCTTAATCTATAGAAACAATAGTTAATTCCCATAGTTCCTTGTTAATTAGCGCAGCCAGAATATGCCATTCCTTGCCATTATTAATTCCTTTAACTTTTTTTAGGTTTCAAGTAGTTAAATTAGATTTCTTCAGGGTTTTTGTGTTTGATCCCAGAATTAAAAAATGGGTGGCTAGCTTAAATCTGTTGTCTGTATAATATAAATGATTCAAATGTTATGAACAAAATGGTTATAGCTCAGTTGTTCCTATTGTTGATGGCGTAGAATGCTACATTGACATCTTTAAAGATGTGAACTAGTTAGTATATTTGCCTTCCTTCAACTGCAACTGCGTTTGCTGCAATATGCGCGCCTGGGCATACCTTCATTGATTGCCAACTGTCAGAAGTAGTATTTTGATCCGCTGCTACTTCAAACTTAGGATGTTTTGGTCAAGTCATGGGCATTTGCAGAATAAACGACTTTACGGGGCATGAGAATTATTATCAAGAGGATGGTTAAAATGCATTTATATTTTAGCATCTAGATATTTATGGTTGAAAAATATCAAAGAGAACGTTTAATAAAGTCATTAAGTAGGACCTCTTGGTTAACAATTCATTTAAATATTTGATTGTTAATAATGCATAATGGTGTCATACGATTAATGTAACTGACCCCACTTATAAGACAAAGCTTGTTGTTGACCGAGAGGAGTTCCATTCTGTAATGTATTTGATTGGCGTGTGTTTCTCTCTCTCTTTTGCCTGTTGTGAATAGTGATGACTGGAAATGATTTCTGATCCAACCTGTGGTTGCTTTTGCGTTGTCTGCAGTTGACTGACTGAACTGGAGATGATTGTTTGAGGTGAAAATACAGAGATTTTGATCTCATGCAATGGTGTTTAGAAATTTTCTATCCCTTATGATTTAGAAGTGATATATAACAAATGTGTTGAGCTTGATTCAACAAATGAACAAGAGAGGATATTTATGTGTGTGTATCTCGCAACCAATGACCACGTTTTATTCTACTTAAATGGTGCGTTTCGAGCTTCTGAGTAGTGTGGGTCGCTATTTTGGTCACTGGATGGGTTTGATAGTTGGATTTGGCACATGTATATGGGAGATGTGCGAGAGTCTGCACTTTTTTCTTTATGAACAAAATCTAAGTAACCAACAGGGATTCAGTGATGGAGAAGGGCCAGTCTATTATAATATTATAATATCGTGAATCAAAGTTTAAATTTCTGTTAAAAAATATATCTACATTTAGTATTCGATAATATCTTAAACAAAATTGCCTTTAATAAAATTATGCGCGTGCTTTGTAGAAAAAAAAATTAAGTAGTTTAAAGTATAAAAATTTGCTGAAAAATTCATCTTTATAAAATTTATTGTCCAAAGGAATTTGAAATTTGTTTAAGAATCTACGTATAATATATATTTTTAGTTGTGTAGTTTATTTTCTACTATGTGCAAAGCGGAAAATAAGATATGTTATATACAATTGAATAGAATAAGTTACATCTGCTTGAGAGTCTAAATCATACTTTTGGGAAATAAATTTTGCTATTGGGGATTTTTCACTAAATTTCCCTTACAATTGTATTATTTTTTATTTTGAATTTAAAATATTTTTCAAATATCGGTTGGAAACTTTATTGATTCTATGTAATAAAAGTGAAGATGATATTTAAATAATTGAAATGAGATTTCAACAATATATACATCATAGATATATCTCTTGAAAATAGATGTCCAAAATCGAAATCAGAGATCTGATATCTTTTTGTTTGAAGATGAAATTGTTTGAATAATAGTATTGAAAGTTTTTGAAAAATGCAAAAGACGCAAAGGATTTGGGTCGTAGTGGCGGATGTTTGTAGCGCCCAAAAAAAAAAAAAAGAAATGATGATAGGGTCCCGTATAAGGGATTATACGAGTAAACAATATCATGAAATCATGTACTTATTTTCAAGTCCCTTGGGACTTCATTGTATTAAACTGCATATATTCAATAATCATTATACTCTTACTTCACCCTCTCTGGCTCTACTCCTCTTTGCTGTTATCTCCACACAGACGCTGCAGCGTCACCTCATGTTCCCTCATTATCTTCCTTCTCTCTTGTCTCTTCCTACCAATCCCTCATGAACATCCCTCTCTCTTGACTAATTCTCACTCCTCAAATCGCCTCGCCATGCTCTTTCGGGGATTCTCTGTCTTACCATCGTCTTCGGTTGTTTCTGATCCATATCCACTTGCTCTTCCTCCAGATCAGTCACTGAAATCGTTGTTCGTACGTGCAAAATGGAATGAAGAAGTGAAAAAACTGTCATATTTTTAAGTATAAATACTTTTATGTTTACATTACTCATTTATTTTTGGGATGCATATGCTCTGTTTTTGGGTTATGTAAGCTTTGTTTATGCATTTCATGTATGGCATGACAGTTGTTAACGGGAATGAAGAAGATGAAGGTAAAAAAGTTGTGGGTACAATTTGTTGTGCGAAGTAGAAAATGTATTGTTAATAATAGCGCCGATAGTTGTTAATTATTAAGGTAAACTTATTGACGACAACTTCAAGCTTGGCGTGAAATTTTTATTGGATTTGTAGGGTTAATGGTATTTATGAAGGGTTTCAGGTTTTTGCATTGTTTATGGGTTTTTATTGTTATGTCTATACATGAAAAGTGGAAAAAGTGATCATCAAGCTCAAAGTAAAAGTTGTCTGGTTTGAATTGTTGATGTTTGAATCATAACATATTGTTAATAGCAGCACCGATAGTTGTTAATAGTGGAGATGAACTTATTAATAACAATTGTTTTGTGCAGGTAAAAAGAAATGATGGCTAGCACCTCTGGAAAGAGTATACTTTGTTTCTTTAATATAAATGGATGGTTTGTAGCTAGTGTAGCAGGAATTATAATATATGTTGAGGAAATAGTTAGATCAAGAATGATTAAGGAAGGCACAACTCATTACCGCGGTAGTTGTAAAGAGCCAAAATAACATCAAATCTTGTAGAGTCATTCAATGCGTGAATTGTGGAGAATTGGTGGAATTCCTTGTTCACGTGCATGTGCAGCAATCAAATCACTTCACCGTAATATTTACATGTATGTGGAAGATATATGAAGCCAGTTGCAACACATGATTGCCCATGGTATGAACTCCTCACCGTTAGTCAATTGATGACTCAGACATTGTTAGAACCACCAATTACAACAAGTCCTCCAGGAAGGCTTAGGAAACGGAGGATTGAATATCAACATCAAAACAAGCAGATTTATTATTGTAGTAGTTGCAGAGAGCCAGGATGCACTGTCATGACCTGCAAAAATCCAAATCCAAACTGATACAAGCTGGTGGTTAAGTCTCTCTTTTGGAATGCATCTCATATTTATATTTTTTAAAATTGTACATAGAATTCAGGCCATTAGATTTTTGTTTCCGGTTTGTGAATACGTAGTTAATCCTTGTAGATGTATTTCAATATATAAATAAATGTTGAATGTAATAGTACAATTGTTGATGCACTTAGATAGGATTGTTAATGCAAGCATATGTGATTGTTAATATTCTGTGCTGAGGTTGTTAATCCATAGTGAAGTGGTTGTTGATGTACTCAACTGGGGTGATCAAGTTGTTAATCCATGCTCAACTGGTCATTGATACATTCAGATGTGGTTGTTAATTATCACACCATGACCTGTAAAATGATCACCTATATTTGTCATTAGTAAGTGCGTGTAGAGATTGTTAATGTACGCTCATGTGGTTGCTAATACATTGAGATATGGCTATTAATACTCTAGCATGGGGTTGTTAATGTACTTGTATGTGATTGTTAATACATGTTATTTTTAATGCACATGGGGTTGTTAAAACACGTAGTTGAAGTTGTTAATGGCTTAATCCTTCTTGATCTAACTATTCCCCTAGCATATGGTGTAATGCTTGCTACACTAACTACAAACCATCCACTTATATGAAGGAGACAAGATATACTCTTCCAAATGTGCTAGCCATAATTTATTTCTACCTGTACAAAACAGTTGTTATTAGTAAGTTCATGTCCAATATTAACAACTATTGATGCTATTATTAATAATACGTTTTGATTCAAATATCAGCACTTCAAACTAGACAACTTTTACTTTGAGCTTGATGATCACTTTCCACGTATAGACATAACAATAAAAACCCATAAACAATGCAAAAATCCAAAACCTTTCATAAATACCATTAACCCTATAAATCTAATAAAATTTTCACGGCAGGCTTGAAGTTGTTATTAACAAGTTTACCTTAATAGTTAACAATTGTCGGTGCTGCTATTAACAATACATTTTTCACTATGCACAACACGTTGTACCCACAACTTTTTTACCTTCATTTTCTTCATTCCTAGTTAACAACTGTCACGCCATACATGAAATGCAGAAACAGAGCTCACATAACCCAAAAACAGAGTATACGTATCCCAGAAACAAAGGAGTAATATGAACCTAAAAGTATTTATACTTAAAAAATGTGACAGTTTTTTTTCACTTCTTCATTCTATTTTGCACGTACGGACATCGGTTTCAGTGGCTAATCTGGAGGAAGAGCAAGTGGGTATGGATCAGAAACAACCGTAAACGACAGTGAGATGGAGAATTTCCGAAAGAGCATGGGGAGGCAATTTGAGGAGTGAGAATTAGTTAGGAGAGAGGTGTGATATCCCGAAGTATTGTCCCTGCTTAGTCACCCATAGGTGCAGGGTTTTGTCCCTCCAGGTGCAGCCGTAGCCACCCAAAAGGCGCCTCGAGATACCAGGGGTCCTTTCACCCCGGCTACATATAGCCTTCACTCTGGACGAGTCTGCCCGATGTGGGCTCTTTCCCCACCACCGGAATAGAGCCGTCCTCGGCTCTGATACCATATGTGATATCCCGAAGTATTGTCCCTGCTTAGTCACCCGTAGGTGCAGGGTTTTGTCCCTCCAGGTGCAGCCGTAGCCACCCAAAAGGCACCTTGGATGTTCAACATCTCCTGCAGTCGTAGCCACTTGACCCAGTGGTACTCAGGATGCTCCGCGTTGCCTGTTAAGGGGTCAGGGCACGCGTTCGAGTCCTGGGGGAGGCGAAAGGAACGCATAGTAGCCCCTACGCGGAGATCCTGCTGTGTAGTCGGTTGGTGGACAGGGGTAATGGCACACAGCCGGTCCAGCCCTTGGCTACGGCTGCAAGGGGGATCGTTACAAGAGGGATGGTCATGAGGGATTGGCAAGAAGAGATGAGAGAGAAGGAAGATAATAAGGGAACATGGTGTGACGTTGTAGTGTTTGTGTGGAGATAATAGCATAGGGGAGCAGAGCCTGAGAGCATGAAGCAAATGTATAATGATTATTGATCATATGCAATTTATTATAATAAAGTTCCAAGGGATTTAAAAATAAATATGTGATTTTATTGGATTGTTTAATTATATAATTACTTACATACAAACTTATTATCATTTTTCCATAAAAATAATACAAGTGACTGCAACTTGACATGCGACATAACATGTGCCGATGTGCCCTCCAAGATGGAATATGCAACTAGACAAAACAAAATTGCCCACGTTTTTATTATCTGCATTTACCAAGTTACCTCCGTAAAAAAAAAAAAAATTACTCCTGTGGTTTGTATATAATTTACACTGCAAATGGGGGATTTATATTTAAGCGGGAGGAACACTTTAATTCGTCATTTGCCTTCATAGACGACAGTTTGCATGCGGCGCACCGTTTTTGTCTTTTTGTTGGCTCACCTTTTCTATTTGAAATTTAAAGGACAAATTCCCTTTAAAAAACCTCAATAAACATTATTGACACTTTTTAAAGTTAAGAAAGATAAATCCATTATTTAAAAAATATTTATTTACATATATTATTATATTAAATATTAATATTTAGGTAGGTCAAATTAATTTAAAAAATTATGAATACAAATATTTTATTCAAGTAATGAATTTAGCTTCAGAGAAGAAGAAGCGCATTTATATTCATTATGGATTGAGGTCGTAGGTCGAAATAACATTATAATTATAGTTCTTCTGTTAACATTTATCATAAGTTTCAGATTTATGATGCTGGCCTTTTCCCATGGGCCCGGTCTTGAAGCCATCCTCTACTTTTCTTAACCACTCATAACTCCACTGAACTAAGCACCACCCATTACTCTGTTGCTCACTTCCTCTCTGCACGTCAACCATGGCGGCGGCTTCTCCCGCCACTGCTTCCTTCTCTCCATCATCCTCTTCTTTCTCTTCTGAATCTCTTTTCCTCAAGCGCGTCCATCTTTTGACTCGCCCTCTTTCACATTTCCCCCACAAATCCATTCTTCCCCATTCCTTCCGAATCTCTAGCTCCCTCTCTAATTCTAGTCCCACCCCCACCCCCAAACCACCTTCTGTCTCCCTTTCCCCCGTCGCCGCCCCTACCGACTTCGGCGCCGCTACCACCCCCACCCCCACCGGCGCCTCTGAACTTATTGCTCCCCGATTTGCTTCCGACGAACCTAGAAAAGGCGCCGACATCCTCGTGGAAGCTCTCGAGAGGCAGGGCGTAACCAATGTCTTCGCCTACCCCGGCGGCGCGTCCATGGAGATCCACCAAGCCCTCACCCGCTCCAACATCATCCGTAACGTCCTTCCTCGTCATGAGCAGGGTGGCATCTTCGCCGCCGAGGGCTACGCTCGTTCCTCTGGCCTTCCTGGTGTATGCATTGCGACCTCCGGTCCCGGCGCCACCAATCTCGTCAGCGGCCTCGCTGACGCGCTGCTTGACAGTGTGCCCCTCATTGCCATCACCGGGCAGGTCCCCCGAAGAATGATCGGGACCGATGCATTCCAAGAAACTCCGATTGTTGAGGTAACAAGATCTATCACAAAGCACAATTATCTCGTTATGGATGTGGAGGATATTCCTAGGATTGTGAGTGAGGCATTTTTCGTAGCAACTTCCGGGCGACCCGGCCCGGTTCTAATCGATATTCCAAAGGATGTACAGCAGCAGCTTGCCGTTCCGAACTGGGACGTGCCCGTTAAGCTTTCTGGTTATCGTTCCAGGTTACCCAAGTCTCCTGATGAGATCCATCTGCAACAAATAGCGAGTTTGATAATGGAGTCGAAGAAACCAGTATTGTATGTTGGAGGTGGTTGTGTGAACTCAAGTGACGAATTAAGGCGTTTTGTTGAGCTCACTGGAATTCCCATCGCTACTACTTTGATGGGTTTAGGGGCATATCCTTCTAATGATTATTATTCCCTTCACATGCTTGGGATGCATGGTACTGTTTATGCTAATTATGCTGTAGATCAAAGTGATTTGTTACTTGCATTTGGGGTGAGATTTGATGATCGTGTGACCGGAAAGCTCGAGGCGTTCGCTAGCCGAGCTAAGATTGTCCATATAGATATTGATTCAGCTGAAATAGGAAAGAATAAGCTGCCTTATGTTTCAGTTTGTGCAGATATAAAGGTGGCCTTGGAGAGGCTTAATCAGATTCTGGAAAGCAGAGAAATTAGAGGGAAACTAGATTTTCAAGCTTGGAGAGAAGAGTTGAATGAGCAGAAGCGCAAATTCCCTTTAAGCTACAAGACTTTCGATGATGCTATTTCTCCACAGTATGCCATTAAGATTCTTGATGAATTCACCGATGGAGAAGCCATCATAAGTACAGGAGTTGGACAGCACCAGATGTGGGCAGCTCAGTTTTACAATTACAAGAGACCCCGCCAGTGGCTGACGTCCGGAGGTCTTGGAGCCATGGGCTTTGGGTTGCCGGCCGCCATAGGCGCCGCAGTGGCAAACCCGGATGCGGTTGTAGTAGACATTGATGGGGATGGTAGTTTTATAATGAATGTGCAAGAGCTAGCAACAATAAGAGTAGAGAACCTCCCAGTGAAGATTTTCTTGCTGAACAATCAGCATTTGGGTATGGTTGTTCAATGGGAGGATCGGTTCTACAAATCAAACAGAGGTCATACATATCTGGGAGATCCATCAAAGGAGAACGAGATTTTCCCAGATATGTTGAAATTTGCAGAAGCTTGTGGGATTCCGGCAGCTCGTGTGACACAGGGGGAAGATCTCAGGGAAGCGATCCAGAAGATGTTGGATACTCCAGGGCCTTACCTCCTTGATGTGATCGTGCCTCATCAAGAACATGTGTTGCCAATGATACCCAGTAATGGAACCTTCAAGGATGTGATCACAGAAAGCGATGGCAGAACGAGCCAGTGATTTTCCCACGGCAATCTATAGCGCCCTGAATAGTTGTGTACAAGTATGTTATAATGCTCTACTTTGGTTCCAAGTTTTTTTACTCTTTATCTTTACTTGAAAAGCAGGACCAGAATCCTGGATCCTGCAGCTGCCTTGTGTCTCTCTAGTCTGTACTAAATCGTTCTGTTCTTTCTCTGGTAATGATATATTGTTCGACGAGAATATTTTGGTTTGATCTGTACACTTAGTAATAATGTCGTAAATTTTACCGGAATAAATAAATATATATATATATATATAAAAGAAAGATCGAACAGTAAATAAGAGCATAACTGTTGTTGAAGGGGTAACGTTAATTATAAAAAATATTCACTGTTATTCGATTGTCCCGGGCGCCTCTCTGCCTGTGTTGGGTTTTTTTTTTAAATAACAAAGTTTGGATGAATAATACTGTTTATTACGGCTTTGATATCAGGAAAAATTAGAGGGAAGGATGATTCATAAAAGAGGATGTTGAAAATTATAATTATTTAAGGAGAACAAATATTAAAATATAAATTTAGAAACAATAATCTTTTCCACATGATACAAAAGGCAAAGGAAACCAAAAACTTGTAGCCTCCTGCTCTTCTCTCATACCAATCACACGTACGAGTTCCAGGTCTCTCATGTTATCCTCCT
>QFDD01006279.1:0-13900 GCA_006871305.1 Vachellia collinsii | reverse complement strand
GTTTGACAAATTTTTAAATGGTATTATGTTAATGCTTAATGCTTAGTGTACAAATTTTTTTTTTTTACATGTTTGAATTGGTAGTATAATGTACTTTTCTTTCTACTTGATTTACAGTTTATGAAATAAGAATGTGATATAAATGTATTTTTATAACTATAATGTAAACATGATATTTTTTATTAGGAAAAATTCACATACGCTTAGACATCCATATTATATAGGCGCTCAGATACATAACTTACGACCCCTCTCTTTTTGGTAAGAACCTACAATCTCTTATTGAGAGAAGGTAACCATTTGAGTTATAGGCTATTAGCATTGATAAAGAAGATTGTTTAAGAACTTTTTTCTGTAATATAAAGGAAAAGATAAATAATTAAAAACAGGTTGAATAGGGAGTGATGTGACATACAAAAACCATAATGCATATATTTAATAGTAGGGGTTATCCTTATGGAAGTGGTCACTACAAGCTCCACCACCCCACCAGCCGCCCATGTCGTATCTCCCACAGCCTCACAGAAACTTCGCACAAAGCCGCAAACTAAGTTCATCTTGGTCGTTATAAAATAAAAAATTATATTTATATAAATTAAGATAATTTTTTTTAAGTAATTCCTTATAAACCATACATTATATTAAAAAAATAATTTTTATTGTTGATCTAAACATATTTTAAAACTCACAAGCACGTAATAATCTTCCCAATTTTTTTACATGGAAAGAGAAAATTTAAAAGAACATATTAAAATTCAGTTTCCCGTGATAAAATTAAAAATAATCACAATTCAAAACATATCTTCTTGTCATTTCTGTTACCTCGATTCAAATACATTTTCAATGGCCACTCAATTAATTTCCAAGTGCATGTTGTTTATTAAAGAATGTGAGTGCAATGTACATAATGTTAACATAAAGAAAATTAAATCCTTTTTCCGTTGTTAATCAAGGCCAATTCATTTGATAATGTTAAGATGAGATCGCGTCTTTGGCCTTGTTTGGTTCAATGTATAGGAGGGGTGGTGTGATTAATTAAAGGTAGGTGAGGTTAGATGAGGAAATATTATAAAGTAAGGGGAGGGGAAATATTTTAATAACTGTTGTTTGGTTCAGAAGGGGAGGTGGGGGAAGTAAATTTTAAATTGATAGTTATATCCTCATCATTTTATTTATGTTTTTTTCTTTTATTCATTATATTTATATTAAAACAACCATTTTTTAGAATGTTTAAATTACAAAATAGCATCGCTTCACTTATGTATGATAAAATAATTTTATATAATCTTTAAAAGATAATAATATTAATTTTAACAAGATATTTCATCTTTAATAATGTTATTGTATTAAAAACATTGTTTCAATGAGAGTGGATTTTTATGATCAAGGTGAGCAATAATATATGAGAAAAATAGTTGAAATAAAAAAGGAAACAGAAAAAAGGCTGGAGTAAAAAGGACAAAAAAGGTTTTAAGGCATTAAGGGCATGGATGGAATAACATAAAATTACTATGGATAATTTTAGAATGGTATGGAGAAAAGTTTCTCTTCATTTTCTTGAATCAAACAAGTATATGTCCTCCCCTCCCCTCCTCCACCCTCCCTTCTAAAAAAACCCAATCAAACAGACCCTTTGAATGATTTTCAAAACCATGGATTCGGAGAGTAAACAGTAGATTTAGAAAATTCAATCTAAAAGCTCTCTCTTCTCTCAAATCCATTTTGACAAGGAAATCATGGTTTAGAGATGGAGAACACGGTTTAAAAAAACTACTTTTTTCTAATTTTTTATAAGTTATTTTTCAAAAAACTATTTTTTCCTATTTTTTTTATAAGTTATTTTTCAAAAAAATATTTTTTCCTATTTTTTTATAAGTTATTTTTCAAAATGTATTATCTAAAATTAATTTTATCACTTTTCTGCTTGAAACTATTATTTGAAAGCTAATTCAAACGCAATAGATAAGATATAACTTAAAACGAGCAATTTTCTGGGCAACAAAACATCTTGGGCAAAAAAAACCAAGAAAAAAAATTGCATGTTCATTTGGGCTTATTCGGCCCATATTGTTGGGATAAAACTAGTCTATTGTGAAGCCCATTCAGCCCATATCTAAAACCCTAGCGTTTTGCTGTCTCGCCTGCTGTTGCCTGGCTCCTCCCCCTCGTGCTCTCTTCCTCGCACGCCTTGTTTGGTGAATTGAACCCTGCAGAATCAAAGCTCCAAGCATGGCGGCGAGTGAGCGCACCGTGTTGCAGTTCTCTTCTTCTTCGCAGAGCTTGACTGCCAAGGTTCACCCTCTCGTCATCTTCAACATCTGCGACTGCTATGTCCGACGTCCAGACCAAGCGGAGCGCGTCATCGGAACACTCCTGGGTTCTGTCTTGCCCGATGGAACCGTTGATATCCGTAATTCTTACGCTGTTCCCCACAATGAGTCTCTAGGACAGGTATGCGTGGTTCTTGTTCTACTTTCAGATTCTGGAATAGTCTGTGAACGATTTTATTTTTGTTTTCTAAATCTAGTATATGTTAGTAATCTTAAGCCCTGGGCTTAGTCATTTCATTTTTTTCATTTTAGCGTTGGGTAAAACGTAGAGTTACAAATTATTAACCGCGGATCTTTTGGAGTCTTTCTTACATCAATTTTTTATCCTAATTCCATGTCGAGATCCGAAACACTGAACATGTTTCCCATTTATGCTTTCTATGGTATTATTGCAAAATATGTAGCTCTAATAATTCCCTGTTTGATGTTCATCCGTTGAAAGGGAATCGTAGTATGTTGCATTCTTAATTTTGTTTCCCTGGTCTCAGCTTTATCTCGTTGTTCCTGATGATCCTTGTATTAATTTATGTGCCTTGGAGTGGAGACTGGTACACTGCTTAAACTTTATGCCAAGGAGGGCATCTTAAAAATATTTAGTGGCAGGCAGCTTCTTCCCTCACTAAGAACTAGTTGGTTGTAAGCAAATGTTTTTCAAAACTGATCAGCTTTATTCATTTGGAATAAATAATCTACATGGGGTGACGATATATTTTAACTCTGGTTAAAGTATTCCTACTAGTTATCTATTACCGGTGCATATTGATAAATGAGGGTATTGATTACCTTTTCCTTCAGAAATAGTTTCTTTTTTCCCTACGCTGGTGTGGGGTAAATAATTACATGTATAAGAAATTAGATTGGACGAACTTGATATATTTTTGAATGGAAGTGATGAAATCTGTGCCCATAGGCTTCTTTTGATTGAAAACGTGGATGGAACTGGATGATATTACATGGATTGGATGCCTGTGTAGTTGATTCTATCGAGTTACCTCTCCAAATCTTGTCCTTTCATGGCATGATCTTCTTAAATATATCTCCTTTCTAATCTTTATTTTATTGTTACAGGTTGCTTTGGATATTGAGTACCACCATAATATGTTGATTTCTCACCAAAAAGTGAATCCGAAAGAAGTCATAGTTGGGTGGTAAGTCCAATGTTTGTAACTTTATAGTGTTCTGTAGCTGTTTGCTTAAGAATCAAGTGCTAGTAACTGCATGACCAGGCAACATGTTAGGTTTTTACTAGTTTGTCTCAAGAAATCATTCTTGGGGCCTAGGTTTAAGGGGACGACTTGACCTGTGATAGCGAACCTCCTTCACTGGAAAGTTATGGGTTTATATGGACTGGAGTGCAAGAACTTCCGTATAGAGTTGTTTATCTCATCCACAACTTTTATTAGTTAGTGTTGACTTCTTGGCATACTTGCATCTATGTCTGTCATGTGAAGGGATTCGTGAACTTTTTAGCTTGTTTATCTCTCAGGTTTCTTCTTTCTTTTTCTATTGGGATAACCAATTATGAATACTTTGGTATTTATGCAGGTACTCAACTGGTCTTGGAGTGAATGGGGGAAGTGCGTTAATCCATGAATTTTATTCTCGAGAAGTGCCCAATCCTATACATTTGACAATTGATACAGGATTCACAAATGGAGAGGGAACCATAAAAGCATATGTATCACACAATTTGTCTCTTGGAGATTGGCAAATTGCTGCTCAGTTTCAAGAAATTCCTCTGGATCTTCGCATGGTTGAAGCTGAGCGAATTGGATGTATGTTTTTATTTTATTTCAACTTTATAGCTGTCCTTTTGTTTTCTTTATAAAGCTTGTGTCTTCTCATTTCAAAGTGCGTGTGCTTCCTTTCATTGATTCATGGGCGCAACTGCAAAGAGACCTCCTTCAATTTAAAAGAATATAATCTTTTACTTAAATAATTGCTATCAAAATTATTCTGTGGCGTACTTTTATGCCAATCTCAACCAATGTTGAGCATTTTGATATTATAGGTGGCTGACAAGTTATTTTTGTTTTCATTTTTAATTTTTGTATAAACTTGCTAATCATTGGAATTATTCTTAATAATTTGAATGATCTTAGTTTGTTTGCTTCTTGCTTCTGGTGATGGCAGTTGATACTCTGAAGGCAACCACTGTTGACAAAATCCCAAATGATTTGGAAGGGATGGAAACATCAATGGAACGTCTACTAGCCTTGATTGATGACATCTACAAATATGTTGATGATGTTGTGGTAGGTTGACATTATCTTCTGAATATTGATGCCATGTATTGTGTTCTTTCTTTTATAAGAACAATTGTATTTCCCCCACTTTCAGGAAGGGCGTGCAGTGCCCGATAACAATGTCGGGAGGTTTATATCTAGCGCTGTAGGTTCGCTTCCTAAATTGCCTCCTTCGGCTTTTGATAAGCTTGTGAACGATAGTTTGCAGGTGAGTATTTGTTTTCATGGGTTACTAGATAGACAAATAGAACATGGTTTAAACAAATTTTTGGTTATTTCCTGTTTCATGGGCACATCCTAGATTTGATGATTGTAATTTTGTTCGGCTGACTTTTTATTTGGCTTTCAGGATCATTTGCTCTTGCTCTATTTATCAAGCATCACAAGGACACAGTTGAGCTTGGCCGAAAAATTGAACACAGCTGCTCAGATTCTGTGATTCTTTTGTCAATCGTTGTGCGAAGGCAATTTTGCTGGTTGAAGTTCCTTTTGTCTGTTTTACTGAAAGCACTTCAAATCTGTTATTTTTCTGTTTAATTTTGTAGTTTGTTAATTTTTTTTTTGTTGTTTTTGGAGCTGAGATTCATAGGTTTCTCTTGATTATATCCAAATTACAGTTGTAGCGGTTCACTCGTATTGTAATCTGTCATATTCTGAAGTAATCTAGCCAGATGCTTTTTCAACACTACCTGGCACCATGTTTATAATTCACCTGGCCATTGCCTCAGTCGTTTATTGGAATGGAGTTGATGGAAAAGGAAATAAAATTAAGCGTTTTTTACTGTAAAAAATCTTTTGAGCCGGTTAAAAATGTAATATTGTATAAGACGAAATTTGAGATCTTTTTAAAAAGAATTGAGAATCTCTTTATTTAGGAAGTTACTAGTTCGAATCCTCGTTGAAAGCTCAGTGCCTAAAATATCTGTGTTTAGTTAAGAAGTCCATTTTTCCCTTTCCCTTTCCCTTTCCTTTTGTTTTTACCTAGGGCTGACATCTCACAAGATGATGCAGCCATATTAAAATCAAACCAGAATATTTGAGCAGATTACGTATTCATGAGTTGGATAACAAATGTTTGAACCGTTCATTGTTGACTAGAGGTACCTTTCACTGTTATAGAGCAAGATAGGTAAAAAGTAACAGCCTTGCATCCTCAAAACTCTCCAATTTGTCCCCAGCTCTAGAGGCATGTGAGACTATTCCAACTGATTTTTATGCATCATTTTTCATAATCATCAAATTTCTTTTTCATTTAATAAACATGGTCATCAATTTCTTGCTGGTTTGTAATTTAAAAAAAATAAAAAATAAAACTCGTCTGTTCAGTGTTCATTCAAGCAGGAATCATCTTATGAGGCCTATATCATAAACAATTTAGGTAACAGCTTGCTTCGTTAAGCAAAAATGCGAGTATTAACTATGAAGCATACAGCCCTTGCCAAATAATCCAAAATCTGCAAAAACTAAGGCTTAGGAATATCTCTAGCATGGAAAAGCACCTCAGTAAATTCACACACGGGTGAAAGTAGAATTCAAAAGGCAAGAAGGAAAAACAATTATGGTAATTTATTTTAGGGAAAATGGCGATAAGATCCCCCTGTAAGAGATTTTACGATTAAATAGTCCTATAAAATAACATAGCTATTTTCAAGTCCCGTGGAGTTGTTACTGCATTAAGATAAGGTTGTAACTAACAACGTCATCTGTGGAATTGTTAACGGAACTTAACAGTAAATACGTAATTTTGGAATACTGTTTAACTGTAAAATCCTTTACACGGGGATTTGATTGTAATTCTCCCATTTTTTTATTTGGTTTAGAACATTAAGAACCTCACTAAAATAATCAGAAAACAATTTAGAGACTAAATTAAAACGTGAATTAAAACTGAATTGTGAAGTTTATATAAAGAAATCAGCACTAAGTATTTAGTGGCTGAAATAGAGGAAGTGAGGGGTGGGGCCCAACCTGTTGAAGGCAAATTGCTGGAGAATGTTCCTATATATGCAGGTTTCGCCTAATCTCTGCAATAATCTGCCTCCATCTGTCTGTAATAAGCACAAATAATGGCACTCTATTTTTAATACCACAAAGGTATTTACATATATGCTTTTTGTCGCGCATGATGAAGATGATGGTGGCGAATTGCTATTCCCAGAAAAAGAGAAGCAACAGATCAATAAGGTTATGGAGACAAGAAAGGACACAAGACACGGATCTTGCGGAGCACAGTAAGCCTCCTTCTACATTTCACGCCTTCCCCTATTCCCATGTTCTTAATCGCAGATTTGACTGAGGTTTAGGTCTGGTCTTAGCCTGTCCAAGAAGACATAAATTATGTTCAACACCAACAAGTTTAGATCATTTCAACCACAGAAGAACACAAATCCAAATCAATGGTGAACCTCACAATTGAAGTGTGGTTTATAAATTCAAAGGCTCCCTCTCCTAATAGATTAGTTTCTTAAAATTGGCCTCTCCCTCTAGACTTTTACTCTATCACATTGTTACTTTCATTGAGTCCTCTCTAAAAGTGGCCAAAGCTATAAGAAAAATAATCCGGAACTATAGGATAGTAATTCAGTTAATGAAGAGGAGTTCAAACTACCCCTTTAAATTTGTACTCATCACAATTTATGAGTAGTTACCTAATCAACAACCAACTAGCACCAATCATCTTGAAAAGCTGATATTCTGGAGATGGGCGCCCTCTTGGTGTAAACACTTATATTGGCTAGCCTTTGTCTGAAACATGTGCATGTTGGCTCATTCCATATAGAATTTCCAAAACCTCTTCTGTTTCAAGCAAATCTTGATGTGATTTTTCATACTCCCTCCAGCCTAAATATAATAAGACCCTGTTTGGAGTGCAAGCGAAAAAAGTTTATATTTAGGGTTAATATACAAGTCTAAAGAAACATAGATTCAAAGCATTATACACATATATCTGTGACCGAGAATGTCTGTGTTCCAAGACTGAGCTGCTCGATAAGAAGGTCATATAATTAATACCAAGTAGCTAGCGGCCTTACCTATAGCACAGTTGGGTTAACAGCTTCAGTCCAAAGGCCCTTGAAGTTAGAGAAGTCAAGCCATGCATTGCGCCAAATATGAACAGACGGAATGAAACTAAGCCCTTGGGAATTGCAGAAAGTCATATCTGTCCTCTCTATCATATTATATGAATTACCAAAAGACAAGATACGAAAGACAGGAGCAAGTGACATGAGAAAAGCCAAGGTGGCACCACTTTATTTTTCTGTTGGTCATGAGTTGTCTGTCTCTCCTTCAAGTCCTGTCACCTAGTTTCTGTTCCCACATTCATATACCTTAAAAAGAATATCTTTCATGAACCCTAAGTCAAACTTTACTCAGTATCTCGTACCATCACAACCGTCCAAGTCACATCTCACAATGTGCAGCTTTGACTTTCACTTCCCCCACTTTGAAACTTTAGCAGACAGCCACTTCTTTTTGAAAAAACAACGAAGTTTTGTTTAATTCGCATGTCTTGTATCTGATTACCATGCCCCTTGCCCAAGCCGTGATTTAAAAAAAATAAAAAAATTCCACACCAACACACACATATATAAAGGCCACTACATAAAGAATGCTCATTAATATAAAATAGACGTAAAATCCATATTCAGTTTAAAGTGTATGACCACGTAAATCCCAACGCATGATGTGCATGTATGTATATGCACATAAACTCTGGGGAATAAAAAAATATGAAGGCAGATTCACACAGTGGCTACTTTTGCGCATGTCTTTATCTTTGTGTTTCCTTTTGCTAACAAAAAAGCAGCTCAACATAGTTTCAATCTCGAATTCACCAATTTCAAAGCAGGCAGAAAACTATGGACATACATATGTAGAGCTTATCATCTGCGATACCCGACAAAAGAAGACAAAGAAAAGATAAGAGAAAAGAGACAAACATTTTTTGTAATAAACTAGTAAGTTATGGCATATTTATATATAGATTTATGCTTATGCTCCATCAAACAGAGAGTCAGAGGAAGCTCAGAGCCTAAAGTTGAGTGCTCAGAGGCAGAGGCAGATCTGTGATCTGGGAAGTGAAGGATATGGAAGATGGCGTGTCAGGATTTTGTATCAGAGCAGGAAGTTTTCGGAGAGGTGATAGCAATAATGGGAACAGTGGAAGTAGTGGAACTAAGTGTGGACGTTGGAATCCGACAACAGAACAGGTTAAGCTTCTTACAGATTTGTTCATGTCTGGACTGAGAACTCCAAGCACTGATCAGATTCAGAAGATCTCCACTGAGCTTAGCTACTATGGCAAGATTGAGAGCAAGAACGTGTTTTATTGGTTTCAGAACCATAAAGCCAGGGAGAGACAGAAGCGTCGCAAGGTCTCATTCCACGACAAGGATCTCAGTAACAGTAACATTCGTCGTCAAAACTCTCTGATTTTATCTTCCACACACAGTGAGTATTATTCTTACTCCGTGTCACATGTCCTTGTTTTTGGGTTTTGAACTCTTTTCTTAAAGATTGTTCCTTTTGGCAGATTTTGGGGAGGTGGATCAAGCTCAAGAGCAAGAGAGAGTAATAGAGACGCTTCAACTGTTTCCCTTGAACTCCATTGGTGAATCAGAAGCAGAGAAACTGAGGGCACCGCAAGCAAACAGATATGGGGATGATTGTACGATGTTTCAGTCATCAATGGGGGAACATTTGGATAACCCAACATTAGACTTGCGCTTAAGTTTTGTGTAAACACAGTAGTTTGGTGTGGGAAGGTAGAAGAAGATGATATTTTTAACAACATAATTCATTAGTGTCGCTTAGTGAAGTTGTTAGATTTAGCAGAAACAGGAGTAGAAGAAGTTGAAGTTTCATTAAAACTATTGTTACAGCTTTCAAAATATGAATATGACGTACTGACATGTAGGTTTTTTTTTTTCTAGTGTATTTGAAATGTCTAGACATTCTCCTCTGCTTGCTTATTAATTCAACTTTGTCGGATTATATTTTAATATTTTACATACTATAATGATGCTTGGAAGTCTGATTAATTAGCTTCTTTTAAAGAGCATTAGTTCACCTTGGAATGCCAATAAAGGATAACACATGAGTAATGCATAGGGCAGTGCCTCTATCTTTGAATATCATGAACCGTTCACACACCAACAGTGTGGATTTGCACATGCTAGCTAAGTAAGTTGGGAGTCTCGTTGTTCTTTATCATCTTGATTCTCCAAAAATATTTGAAAACTAATTAACGTTTGATTAAAAAAATGTGGACTAGGGGTTAATTTACAGAGACCGAAACACTACGAAGAGATTCCTCACTTTGTCAAAAGGATTAGTGCTGAAAATATTTACGGAGTGGCTTTAAATGCAACAAGGTTAAAAGAAAAATATCTTTGCCTATTACATGTAGATTTTTTGGTCTTCTGTTGATCCACATGTCCTGTCTCTCTCTCTCTCTCCCCCCCCATCCCCCTTCCTCCCTCTCCATATATATATATATATATATAGTGCAAAGCCTTTGGTGTTTTCAAATGAGCATGGAGTTTTGAATTATAGGGGTATATATTAACAACTAAAAGTTACAAACAGAATCAAACCCACAATCTTTTATTTATAAAGAAGCTTTTATTCCATTAGACTAACAGGTCATTGGCCCAGTCCATTAATTTTAAGCATAGACAAATAGCAGCAAACTACATCATCATCATAGTTAGTTAGTCAGTTAGTTACACATAGTTGGTCTTCTGATGTTTTTCTTTTCTGCTAATCTGAAATTGTGTCCCCAAGGAGGGGGAAGGGGGAACACCTTGCAGATGATCTTACTAATACAAATGAATTGGAAGATCTTTTGTGCCAACTCAAGTAGCCAAGTTGACTAATCCATCAAAGATAATTGATACATATTAACAGAAAGGATTGTTCTAAATCGAATCCTATTCACTAGCTAGCTAGAGCTCACCAAAGGGACAGTTGAAAATCCCAATATACGGCTAAGAATTGCTTAGGTTTTGTTAAATAATCATCGTGCTACAAAGCTTCTTCTGGAAGAATAAAATTGTTAAAGGCAAGGCCTTGAGACAATTCAATACTTCAAGACCAGCCTCATGCTCTTTTTCTTTCTTTCTTTTTTAATAAATCCAATATAATATATATATCTTGTAGAAATGGAGACCTCCAATATCAGTGAAGAGAGATCTTATGAGTGCCTTCAGCTTTAAATTCTGGTTTGATCATCAAATCATCAAAAGGATATATGTAACTATAAGTTTCAGTATCAGAAGTGAGAACATCAGATGGATCAAAAGTTCTTGATTGACAGAGAAACAGTAGTAGCTCTCGTTTTCCATCACGTGGGTGTTGGGAGTTCGGTTTCATTGCTAGAGCTTGAAGTTTAACTGTTTAAGAACTAATTTATAGATATTAATAAAATTAATCATGTCATCTATAAAAAAAGTATTTGGTTTTTAATTTTTTTTTTTAAATTATGTGTTGAAAAATATTTGGTGTTGAAAAATGTCTTATCAATGGAAATCCTCTTTCAACTTGTGCAATTGATAGGAACAATTTATGAAGGAAATTACAAGTTTAGAAGATAAAGTGAATTGAAATTTTACGGTTAGAGTTAGCAAAATAAATTGGCCCCGGGCTTAACCTGTCAAAAAGTGGCAAGTTGGATTCACAAAATGCATGACCATTGTGATGCAAATCTTTTTTACTTGCAACTGCCCAATGCATACCCTGCAAACCCATTTTCATTCTTTTTTAAAAAAATTAAATAAAAAATTGAAGCTTATTAATTAAAAGTAAAAGAATGTGAAAACTCCAAACTTTCCCTCTTGCTTCCTCAAAATATATATTAACTTTAATTATGTTTTAATGTTTGAAAAGAAAATATAAAAAATAATTAAAAAATTTTAAAGTGATTAGTTGGCGGATTGGGTTGCTAAAATTTCATCCCACTAATAAATAGGTTTTTCCAACTTGATCCATTAGACTGTCAACTCATAGCAGGCTAGCGCGTAACTGGCAAACTAACCACGTTGCCAACTCTATTTACATTTATCACATATGCAATTAATACTTAGTACATTCATGTGTTTAGTAGAGATGTGAATGTTCATGTACTCAGTAATTTAGATTCATGAATCAGAGAGGAAGATTGAATAGGATGGTCATGAATAATCATAATTAAATTCTTTGAATCTTAAAAAAGTGATTAACATTCTCAAAATATTATGATATTCGCAATAAATATGATTGAGAATGTTCATTGACAAAAAATTAATGATCACTCCTTTATAGATTATATATTTTTATTTTTCTATAAAAGAGATGGATTCTTTTTTATGCACAGAAGACGGGTTCTAATTTCTTAAACTTTCGTATTTTTCCTTTCGAGTAAAAAGTTAAAATAGATTTTTTAATGAAATATAATTGTTGGCCTATTAATCTAAACACAATATTAGGTCAATAAAATCTACGAATGCTGAATATCGGTAACTAAGTTTGTCAAATAGAGCTTATTACATTGACGAGTTATGTCTAATTAAATTATGCGTTTCAATATTTATATAATTTAACTAATTCAAACCATTTTACCCAAGAAAAAACTCAATCAAACAAAATTTTGGTTGCATTCTTTATTTCTTGTTGTTAGAATGATGGTGGTGCTGCTACTTTTATACATCTTGTCTAGCGTCTAGTTGCTTGACCAATATTTTTTAGATATAAATTAATTTTTTAATTTACAATATTTGGGGTAAGAGAAATCGAGCATGTTTTTTTCATTCGGCTCAAATTCTCATGTCCTGTATTTTTTTTTTCTTTGGTTCACTTTGTTGTGCCAATGAGTACTTTTGAGGATGGACCAGTCTGCCTGCCATGCTTACAAGTCCTCTTGGTTCTTTCGTCTCCTTTAGGCCTCGTGCATCGTGATCCTCTTCCTCAACAAAATCAAGTAGCATCGAACCAGCGATTGAGTCAACAGTAGCGGCTCATTATGAATTAAGAATTACAGGAGATATATCTACATTTAATATCCGATTCAGTAATGTATTAAATATGATTACCTTTAATAGAAGAATACATATACTTAACAAAAAGATAATAGCAACGGGTTAAGTCAAAATGTTATCCTTCACACTGTAGTGGTTGATGTTTCAATCCTTATTAAGAAATATGTTTATTCTCAAAATATGCTTATTAAGTCAAAATGTGTTTATAGTTAATACTAAATAATGTCTCAAAAAAGATTATCCTCGAAAAGAAATCCATGTGCCTAAGCAAAAAATCAAAATAAAACTAGTTTCTGTAATTAAAAAAATAAAATCCCGAGAGGGATAGCTCACTGAAATATCTTATAAAGTCAGTGACATAAAATTTTGATTAATCATGATGCATTAGAACAACAACAATGAGATAGTTACATAATATATACATCATTATTTAGATAGTGAATCAAGCAACAAAGATCCAATTACATAACAGCGAAGGAAATGGTACAAAAACGAAATCAAGTAAAATGATGATAAAAACTCTGGATGTAGCAAGCAGGACAACGGTGAATGAGTATCTTTGCAGCAAAGCGATCACATGAAGGCATTGCTGATGTAACACGAGAGAGTTATGTATGTATGTATGTATGTATGTATGTATGTATGTATGTATGTATGTATGTATGTATGTATGTATGTATGTATGTATGTATGTATGTATGTATGTATGTATGTATGTATGAAGGCATTTGGAGAAGGAAAAATTATTACCTGTTCCTACTATGGTCCTTCCTTCCATAAAAACTGTTGCAGTGGCAGATCATCATGATGCATAGCAGATCACTAAATGGCAACATATGGCTGTCATTTGTCCTGTACAGAGCATGAAGAATCATATCTAAAGAACTCGCTGTTAGAATTGCATAACTCAAGAATACTCATCGTTGAGGTGAGCCTTCCCCAGGTGGGAGTGGGACTCGTGGCATGATGATGGTCCAACCCCTCTTTCATTGAGATGAACATGTAAGAGCATAACAAGCGCAGCTGAGGGAAAGGACTTGCTGTTTTCAGGTCTCCACCAGGGGATTTTTTCCCACGTCAAAAAAAGCTAAAATACTGGAATAGAAACTGAATCATGATTATGAACCTTAATGTAAGGAAATGTTCCGCTTATGCCAGATCGTACGTGTTAATAAGTGTACTGGAAACTGGCCATCCTTATGAGTTTGGCGCAATATCTTATCCACCAATACATTATACATCCTCCCTAGTAACTTATATGAATTACCTGCTGTACTAAATATAACTGATGATCATGTTTTTTTTTTTT
>QFDD01006278.1:0-16713 GCA_006871305.1 Vachellia collinsii | reverse complement strand
TTGTAATTCTGAAGCTTCTTAAACACACGAAACTCGAGTTTTAAATTCCAGAACTCGAGTTTTGATGTAACTCGAATCAAAACTTGAGTTCTCTTGAAAGTTTGAGATTTGTAAAACGTTTTTAAACACAGTAACTCGAGTTTCAACAATTATAACTCGAGTTCTCTCAAACATTTCATTAAAACTCGAAGATTACTTAAACCTTTTTGAAAACAAACAATTCAAACACAATTTCAAAAACATATTTGTCATCATCAAAACATTATCTCAACAAAATTGTTTTTTATAAATATAGAATTTTCAAAGTAGAACATTGATGTTTAACATTAACTAATATGAGTACACAAAAATAATAAAAAAAGATATAATAACAAAATGAAACCAAATTCAACTTCATCTTTGATGAGTTTAAAAAACATTAATCTAACTCTAGTAAACAGTGAATAAATGTATATTTCAATAAAACACTTCGATGTTCTATCAAAAAAAATAAAACAGTTCGATGTATTATAAAATGCTTCCAAAACAGATAAGCTGCATTTTATGGACTAACAAGCACATACACATAAAATGCTCAGGTTTAGGCTATGAAGTTTTTTTAACGATCAAAAATTACCTAATTTCTTCTTTTGTTTTACAGATTTTTACAATTATAAAGTTATTATTATAAAAAGAAATAAAATATCTCAATTTTTAAAATTATTTTTCAGTCAAGAAACAAAACACACACACATGGGCAAGACAATCATGTAATTAAAATCTTACCTTGAAAATTGTTGTATTCAAGAGATAGGTGTTGGAGGTTTGTCAAATTTCCAATCTCATTTGGAATGATTCCTGAAAAGGTGGTCCCATCAGTTCATGATCTTATCTTTCTTTTATTTTGGGATTAGAATCAAAAGCAATATACAAGCTATATTTAAGCCCCCACTGTAAATGTGTACACTTTTAGATATCAAAAATAAAATCTCTTTACATTTTTTTTTTACAATTTATGGAAAGATAAAAGAATGGAAAGACAAGAATAAGAAATGAGAATCTGGTGCTAAAGAGTTTGGGGTTGAAGTTCAATTGATTAGCATCAACAACATAAAAACAAAAAGGCATGGACTCGTTAATATAAAGATAAAACGAGTCATACTATTTTCACAGTTTTAAAATCTCAATGATAGTTTGATGTATTAGAGAATATTTTTGAAATAGATAAACCGCTTTATGTGAACAAACAAACACATTAACACATTAAAAAATTACTGTTCCATAACATAGATTGTAGGCTATAAAGTTTTTAATGGTCCAAAATTATGTTATATCTCCTTTTACATATTTTTACCATGAACACAAATTTTCACAATCATTTTACTGTTCTTTAAAAATGAAATCAAAAGCAAAATTTTATTTTAAAATTATTTTTCAGTTGATATAGAAATAAAAGGGCATATACAAATTTGCTTAGGAAGTTTTCTCTCAAGAGCAATGTTGTCTTAGAAGTTTTTTTTTTGTAATTAGTACTAGTATTGCCCTAGGAAGTTTCAAAATGGAGCGATGTTACGCCATTTTGTTCAAACACTAAACCGTTAAAATTTTTAATGTTCTATGTTGAAACTTCAAGAGTAAAACAGCTCCCAACAAAATTATTGACTAATACTGCTCCTGAGGAAAAACTTTCGGAACAAATTTGTACACTAACCTAAAACCAAAAAACAAAAACATGCTCATAGTCTAATTTAATAATATAATTAAAATTCTTACCTCACAAATTGGGTATGAAAAATTGGTTCATAATACTTTTATAGAACAAGAAATGATAATCTCATTCTTGCAAATTGATTTGAAACTTATTGGATCACTACTTCTGGTATTTAATGTAAAAATCAATTAATCAATTTCAAAATATTAAAAAAGCGAAATAAATTATACTTGTGGAAAAATTTGGATGCATATAATTTTTGTTTGTTATAAATTTTTTGACTCATACATTGTAATTGTTAAATTTAAAGATATAATATAAAACAAAAAAAACTCTAAACTTGTTTGTATCTTAGTATGGTTTGTATTGGGCTAGTCCACAAGGTCCATTACACTAATTTTTATACTTCAATTCAATTTCTTAATCTATAATTTAGATTTATTAAAACTCCTAAGATTATTGATTCAAATCATTTCAATCTCCATGGCATTGAATTATCATCTTACTCTGAATCCAGAAGTATGATTATGATGTAATAACCAACTCATTGGGTTTGAAAAGTATATCATTTTATTCACAATTCACTTTGGGATTAAAAGAAATTAAATTATTGTGTTCTTTTCTTTTTTTTCCTCGAAGAAAGCATCACATTCCATGTATTAAAAAGTAATTTTGCAAAATTATTTTTTGCCAATGCATTATGAAATAGTGGAAGATAATTTAAGACAATAATACAATTAAAACTCTTAACTTGCATGTTGTTGTTTTCAAGAGATAGCCACTGGAGCTTGATCAAAATTATTGATTAAAAAAATTGGATTCCTTCAAACATATCAAATAATTTTTCTAACATCGTTCCATTGCAATTGATACTGGAATTTTGGAAGGCTACTGTTTAAATTGTTTTTTTATTATAAATATAGAATTTTTAAAGTGGAACATTGATGTTTAACCTTAAACTAATATGAGCACACAAAAAGAATAAAAAAGATACAATAACAAAATGAAACCATATTCATCGTCATCTTCCATGAGTTTAAAAAAAAAAATTAATGTAACTCTAGTAAAGATAATAAATATATACATATATATTTCATTTGTCAAAAAAAGTGAATAAATATATATTTCAATAAAATTGTTCGATGTATCATAAAATGCTTCCAAAACAGATAAACCGCATTTTATGGACAGACAAACACATACACATATTAAAAATTTGTGCTGCGTTATGAATCCTTTATGCTATTTGAACATTGCACCCGTTGAGATTAGCTCACCAGTATATTTTACTTACTAGAACATTACGGAAGCCAAATTCATCATCATCTTCTAGAAGTTTAAAAAAATTGATGTAAACCACATATGACAAACACGCACACAAACACCATAGACACATTACAAAATTACTATGCCACGTCAAATATTGATAGGCTACCAAGTCTTTTTAACGATTGAAAATTACCTAATTTCTTTTTTTTAACGGATTTTTACAATTATAAAGTTATTATTATAAAAAGAAATAAAAAAAAATCTCATTTTTAAAATTATTTTTCAATTGAGAGATAAAAACAAAAAACACACATGGCTCAAGAGAATTGTGTAATTAAAATCTTACTTTGCAAATTGTTGGAGGTAAGATATAGGCGTTGGAGGTTTGTCAAATTTTCAATCTCACTTGGAATGATTCCTGGGAAAATAATCCCATCAATTCATGATCTTATGTTTCTTTTATTTTGGGACTAGAATCAAAAGCAATATACAAACTGTAAATGTGTACAATTTTAATGATATCAAAAATAAAATAAAATCTCATTACAGTTTTTTTACTATATATAGAAAGATAGTACAACGAAAAGACAAGAATAAGTGATGAGAATCTCGTGCTAAAGATATAGTTTGGGGTCGAAATTCAATTGATTAGCATCAACAACATACAAAAAGCATGGACTTGTAAATATAAAGATAAAACAGATCATACTATTTTCACAGTTTTAAAATCTCATTTTTAAAATTATTTTTCAGCCGAGAGATAAAAAGCAAAAAAACACATGTGGTCCAAGGAAATTGTGTGATTAAAATCTTACCTTGCAAATTGTTGTAGGCAAGGGATAGGTCTTGGAGGTTTGTAAAATAAATCATATTTAAGTATATTAATGAAGTTAAATAAATTATACTTGTTGAAAGATTTGCATCAAAATAATTTTTGTTTGCTCTAAATTTCTTAACTCCCAGATTAAAATTGTTAAATTGATAGATATAATAAATAAGACAAAACAACATGAAACTTATCAGTATTTTAATATGGTTTGTATTGGCCTATCCACAAAGCCCATCACATTAAGTTTTATGCTTTAGTTCAATTTATTATTCTATAAATTAGATTTGTTAAAACTACTAAGATTATTAATTCGAAATTATTTCAGCTAATATTAAATCACCGTCTTAATTTATTTGAAAAAGACACTACCATTAATTTTTTTTTTTTCACGTAAGGCATGTTTTTATTTTAGGATCCATGTAAGATGCATTGACAAGATCTAATTTATTGTCTAATATTAAAAAGAAAAACTAAAAAAACTTGCCATTGAAAAAAATACAGGACAAAAATGAAAAATAAAAGGCTAGAAAAAAAATTAAAATTCCAGTTAATCCTTTTTATCATCCTGAATTATCAGGTTATTTTCCTTCAACCTCTCTATTTCTTTAATGATTCAATATTTGCATATTTGTGTTTCATTTTTTAAGCAACTTTTGTCCTTTTTAAATTCTTTCTATTCCATAAAGTAAAAAAGTTAAAAAGAGTGTCACTCACCCAGCATTCCATGTACATTATGATGTTTTCATCAATAAAAACTTCATTACTATGCCGCGTTGAACTCATACATTCTAAAAAGTATAACATTTTATTTCTAATTTACTTTGAAATTAAAAGAAATCAAAGTATTTTCTGTTTTTTGTTCAAAAAAGCATCACATTTCATGTATTAAAAAAAATAACCTAGCAAAAATATTATTACATGCAGTCCTTATTATAAGAGCTAATTGAAAATTAGATTTAATTCTAAATATAAGACCCTATCCACTTTATCTCCTATATTTAGTTATTTTTTCTTAAACTACCCCTATCAATACTCCTTTAACTATAACTAAATACCACAATGATTCAAATATATATTATACACAGAAAAATTCTATTTCCTCCCCACTTTCTAAGAGTTGGAACATTAACATTTTTTATCAATTCATATTATTATTATTTTTATAAATTATTGTTACATGAATGTGTATAATTTATTGGGAAAAAAAAAAGAGTTGAGCATGCTTCAAAGAAGAAAGAGATGAGTGTAATAAAGTTGTCAACTTCCCCGGGGAAGTATAATTGAGAAGTATATCCCCGGGGAAACACAAAACAATATACACCACATGCTAAAGCCAGTCATAGATGGTGGAGAGGACCAAGCGAAGTGGAGACTTTCCAGCAATGGGCAATTTTCTACGTCATCAGCTTATCAATGGATCAAAGGGCGAGAGGAGGCACCACAGAACAGAATATGGAAGGCAATCTGGAAACTTAAGGTACCAGAGCGGGTTAGAACTTTTATGTGGCTGGTTTTACACAATAGACTTGCAACAAAGGAAATGACTAGTAAATGGAATGGGTCTATAGATATTTGTCCACTATGTCAGCAAGAGAGAGAAGTGATTACCCATGCTATACGAGACTGCCCATATGCTGCAGCCATCTGGCAGAAAATGATCACTCAAGATAGGAAAGAAATTTTCTTCAGCTTATCCCTAAATAACTGGGTACAATGGAATATTTTGAGTAAAGCTCAGGATGAGAAAGGAGACTGGTGGCCTGAGAAGTTTGCAATTACCTGTTGGTTCTTATGGACTTGGAGAAACCAACAGACACATGATCCTAATTTCAGAAGGCCCCAACAGGGGGAACAAAGAATTATGCATTATCTAACCCAATCGCGAAAGAAGTGGGATGACAGGTTCGAGAAGGAAACAACGACAGAAATACAAGTAGTGAAATGGCAAATACCTGAACAGGGTTGGTGTAAAGTAAATACTGATGGCACCATGCTCAGAACAGGACGAGCTGGATGTGGTGGGATCATCCGAGGAGATCAAGGAGAATGGTTATGCGGCTTCTCCAAGAAATTGGGTCCTTGTGAAGTGAGGGAGGCTGAACTATGGGGCCTCGTTGAAGGACTACGTTGGGCATGGGAGATGGGATTTAGAAAAGTAATTGCAGAAATGGATGCAGTGCTGGTGGTGGAAGAAATCAAGCAGAGGAAGGAGATCAGGGGTTGCTATCTTTTAGGTAGACAATTGAAAGATTTGCTTGAGAGAGAATGGCAGGTAGATGTACGGCATGTTTACAGGGAAAGAAATCGTTGCGCGGATGTGCTAGCGAAGCTAAGTTTTAGGCAACAGGCTCAGTCGGTCATGTGGAGGAACCCTCCAGCTGATGTCATTATGTTTGTAAAAGATGATATTGAGGGAGAGGGGATCCCACGTGTAATTTAAGTTTTCATGGGCTTTGCCCTCTTTCACCAAAAAAAAAAAGTTGTCAACTTCTTTACAATTTTAATATTTTTAATGTAACTCGTATATGAATAAAAATATGCAAAATCATCATTTTAATATCAAATTTGTTTTGCAAATTTAATTTTTATTTCCGCATACTAAATACCCATTAGAAAAATAATGAATTAATATTTTTTTCAATCAATTCAAATATTCAAATTCATAAAATGGAGTATATATTTTTTGTTCAAAAATAAAAATAAAGTATATGATGTATTGAGATAATACAGCAGAAAATGAAAATATAATATGAATCTCGGTTGCAATTAAAATGATTGAGTATGAAATAGTAGTACCAATAGCACAAAATTTTCTTTGACGTGGTTTAACGAAAATGTGAATGAACGAAGCTCAACCTGTTTGGGCCTAATTAGGATTGGCTTATTTTGATCCATAATAAGAGTGTTGATGTAGGTTAATACGGTATTTTTGAAACATCAAGTGAATTAACTAATTTAACTAATTTTATTAATCTCTCTAAATATAAGTTAACTAGATCTTATAATAAGAATCTGATGTAGTATTTTCTAATGCATTATGAAATAGTTGAAGGGAATTTAAGCCAATCATATACTACTAATTATGAACTCTTGCCTTGCAAGTTGTTATTTTTAAGAGCTAGCAACTAAAGTTTGGTCAAATTTCCAATTTTACTTGGTATCTTTTCTTCATTGAATTTGTTATCATCCAAAACTAACTTTACCAATTCTTTGCATTGATGCCAAATGAAGGGTATTTTTCCAGACAAATCATTGTCATTCACATAAAATAATTTAAGTTTTGGAAGTCCAAAACACACATTTGTTGAGAGATTACCAGATAAATGATTTCTTGCAAACTCAAAGTCTTGTAGCATTGAAATATTAAATAATGAAGATGGGATAGAACCAGCAAGTTGATTCATTCCAAGATACAACATCTTTAGTTTTGAAAGATTACCAATCTCTTTAGAGATGCCTCCTTCAAACATTAAGGAGTGGGAAAGAAAATCATGTCAGCAACAATTTTTTACTTACATGTAATGATTGTCTTAAAAAATACATGTAATCAGACTTGCACTTTTTTTTTTTTTTTTTGAAAAATAACACAAATATATTCTAAATGATAAAACAGAACAACAATAATTATTATTTCCAAAAAGTATAATGATTTGAAATCCAGTTGGTCCTTCATTTTCATCGTTAATATCAAAACACATGTTTGCAAGGGCAACTGCTAGAAAAAATTTTGTTGTTACCTCTACAAACTTTTTAAAAATAATGATTACTAATAGATAATAAAATCAAAAAATGATTTCAATTATCCAAATCAAAATTGAATGTTCTAGGTATGTTCGTTATAAGGCTCACTCAATTTGAAAAAACCCATGGGAAATAAACATTTCTTTTCAGAGTCCAATGATTAACCATTGGATCCAATTGACTGATACTGTAACAAACTTTTTTTCCCATGGTCTGACTTTATAATTCGTTTCAAAATTTGAATGAGGAATGTTTTTTTTCATACAAAAAGAATACAAAAATACTGATAAAAAAGAAAAAGAATATTCATAAAAATACTGAAAATAAACAAATAAAATACAATCGAGACAAACCCATATTCCCGGAGGATATCATCTTGCTAACCAAATATACCAGTTTAGAACAAAGGCAAATATAAATATTGAAATTAATGTAAAACATACCTGACAAGCTGTTGTAAGCCAAATGTAACAACTCAAGTGAAGATAAGTTAGAAATTGTTAGGGGAATTACTCCTGAAAGTTTGTTACCCTTAAGTCGTAAAATCTTCAAGTGTTCCAATCTACCCACCTCCAGTGGAATGGTTCCTTCAATTACATTATACATCAAATCTAAAGTATTCAATCTTGTCAGATTGAATAGAGATGGCGGAAGGAATCCATTAAAACTGTTTTGAAGATTTAGTTGTTCAAGTGATGATAAATATCCTATCCATGCTGGAACTTGCCCATAAAAGTCATTGTAACTAAAGTTGAATATTTTCAATCTACTCAATTGAGCCAATTCTTCTGGTATTTGACCATAAAAATTGTAGCCATTGAGATCAAGTTCAACAAGGAATGAGAGATTTCCTAATTGAGGAGATATGGTACCATTAAGACCCATGCTTCCAAGATTCATTGAACTAACCCTTCCATGACGAGAGTTGCAAGTGACACCATTCCAAGTGCATGGAGAAGAAGAAGCAGACCAATTAGTTAAGGAATGATAGGGATCTGAGGTGATGAAGGATTTAAATGCAATAAGTGCAGATTTATCAGTAGTGATATTTGTATCAATAGAAGCTAAGGTGACAGTGAAGCAATGAAGCAAGAAGAGGAAGACAAAGGAGAAAGGCGTTCCCATATTGATCATATCAAACTTATTAAATCTTGTGCATCCAAGAATTATAGCACACACGGTGTTTTATACTTCTCCGATTCCGAATTAGGCCAAGTTGTGCTAACAAAACATGAGGTTACAAAAGGGTATCTTTTGTGATAAGATAAGAAGAAATTCAACTAAAACATTAATTAGCATGTTGGGCAAATTAAATTCGTTTTTACATTTTATTTAAAGATATTTTTTTTGGCTGCATTATTTTATTTATGGTCAAGTCGGGTGGGTACAAAATAACCCAAAATGTACGTTGAAGAAGCTCCATCCCTTAATTTCATTACGTGCTGATATATTTCACTTTTGGGACCATATTAGAAAGCAATTCTCTGGTATTTAATGTAAAATCTAATTAGAAAGTAAATTTTGATCTTAAATGTACGATGTTTTTATAATTTTTAGCGAAGTTTCTTAAATTATCACTATTAATATCACTTTAACAATAATCAAGTACAAGAAAGAGTGAGAGAATTAATGAAGATAATTAGGGTGTTTTAGAAATATAATTATTCTATATAATAAGCTATTAATTAATTATTAAATTTAGTTTAATTTGAATTTTATTTTATTGATCATTCAATTTCAAAATTTGCTCCAAATTTTTAAGGTTAATGATTATATTTGTTGATTTTGAGTTTCTATCTTATCCTGTGTTACATTTTCTAGTATATTTTATATATGATACAATTGTTTCTTTGTTATACAACTTATACTAAATTCAATAATTTTTTTTTAATATTATTATCTTCTTTGTTTGGTTAATATTAATTCAGTGACAGAATTTACAATGGATATGCTAATTTTGTGGTTAATAAAAAATTACACACTGTTTATTTTTCTGTGGGCCTGTACTATTTTTGATTATGAATATATTATCAGTTTTTAGTTATATTTAATAATCATGATATTTTTGGTATAAATTAGTGTTGGCGTGAAACAGATCATGGAGCTTAGAAGAATTTATTGCCAACAATAAATCAATAACTTTGATTATGAAGTTATTATTTTTCTTTTATTAAAAAGGACGCATATCCATTCACCTCAAAAGCATATTGGCAAATGGTGTGGTCGACTTTTCAAACATTAAGTTGTTCTAAAAAAGAAGTTGATGATTCAACGAAAGAGAAAGGAAGTTACATCATTGATGATAAAATGCTTTGACCCTACAAGTGGTCCTTTATACCCCAAAAAATATGTGAAGTGATATGAAGCTTTGTCTGTTAATGAAATATAATTTCATATGTTGGACTACTTTCTATATAAAAATACACATAATGAACATTAAAAGAAATGTAAAGCAACGCCGGCATAATTGTTATGTCTAACTTAGCTATTAATGACATATGATACATTCACTACATCATCAATCCATAATTTAAATATTTACTAAAAGAAAAGGAAAGTCAAGAATATGCTCTTTGGGGAACTTTGAAAACAAACTCATGGCAGGAAATTGTCATTATTGATACTTGTTATTGTATTGGGAAATCAACCAAATAATCCATTTTTGAACATGTCACTTTATTTTATATCTCTTCTGAAATGGGTTTTAAAAAAGTTGCGTAGGAAAATGGGTATACATCTTGGCTCTAAAAAATATATTATTTTGTCACCATAATATAAATCTCACAACAGATTAACGCAAAATTTCAATATTATGACTATAATTCATTTTTATTTTTTAAAATATTAATTTTGATGCAGTTTTCAATTTGCAATTTTTCAAACACGGCATGGTAGACTTTTCAAACATTTTGTCCTTTGGGGAAGCATAATTTAACACTCTTGAACCACATTTTCATTTTCATTTTGTTCTTCCGTGTGAATACATTATCACTACAAAAAAATATTAAATTTTCGATAGAATTCCTTCAGAAATTCCATTAGAAAAATTTCCAATGCAATTTTCAATGGAAATTTAGCCATGGAAAAATTCCATGACAAATTTTATTATTATTTAATTCTTATTAATTAATTATTATAATTATAATTATTATTAATTAATTATTAATTTATAATTTAAATTTATTATTTATTTTATTATTATTTGTTAATAAATTTCAATTAATATATTAATTAAAATGAATATTAAATATGAAAATATTAGAAATAATATTTATTTTATTTGTAGTATATTTTATATTAAAATAAATATTTTTTAAAAATAATAAAAGTTATGAAATTAATAATAATGTAAATATATAAAAATTATTGTCCAATCAATAATATATTATAGATAAAATAAAATGTAAATATATAAAATAATAAACACATAAATTGAAAATATTATTCAATTTATTTTTAGTTTCTAATAATATTATATATACGTATATGTGTATATATTAAATGTTATGGTATTGGGAATTTATTTTTGAGCATCGTCTTATTCTATTTCTTTTAACCCCTTGTAAAACTGATCTAGTCCGGTGTTAAAGGGTTTGTAAAAGTTGTGTAGGAAAAATGGGTATAAAGAAGATGTGAAGATATATCTTGTCGCTAAAAAAATATATTATTTTCACCATAATATAAATCTCAGAACAAATTAACCTAAAATTTCAATATTAGGATTGTAATCCATAGTTTTATTTTTTAAAATATTAATTTCGATGCAGTTGCCATTTGCAATTTTTTGAACATGACATGGAAAACATGGTAGACTAGTCAAACATTTTGCCGTCCCCTACACAAGTTGATGCAACGAAAGTGATGATGAAAAGCCTTCGATTCTAAAAGTGGCCCTTCATAAGTATTTGTTATCATAAAATTTCTCTTTCTTGGGCCACATTTCATTTTCCTTGCATTAATCTAATACTTCCTTGGTCCAATTTGTAGAAGGGAGAAATAATATTTGATCCTATTTATAAGTTGCATCATTAAATTTTTCATCTGAATATGTAATTTTATACTTCATTTATTTTCGTTTGACTAATGTTCTCATGAGGTGTAATATATATTAAATAGAGGTGAAGTTGAAAAATTGTTAAATTTTAATATAAATTAATAATTCTTAAGGTTTTTAGTATGTGTGAAACATATTGAAAGTAGTTTATAAATAAGAACTGATGTGTACTAAGGCAAAAAAAAAAAAAAAAACAAGAACAGATGTCCACAGAATACTCCAAATGAAGCTTGTGTGGACATATGTACGTTGTGCCTCCACAAACAAAATACCTCAAAAGTCTTTAGTCTTAATTTGTTTGGATGTATTATACATGACGTATTTAGTTTGAGAGCAGACCTCAAAGTCTCATTTAATTTCATAAGAAACTCCTAAATATATCTCCTCTATATTACTCACTATAAAAAAAATATTGGATTTTTGACGAAAATTCTGTGGCTAATTTCTTCAGTAATCTGTTAGAAATTCCAATGGAAATTTTTTGTGGCAAAATTAGCCACAGAAAAATATTTCATGGCTAATTCCATCACTAATATTTAGCAACAGAAATTAGCCAAGGAAAATTTAGTGGCTAATTCCAAATTCCATAACTAATTTCATATGGGGTGTCTTTAGCTACATAATTAGTCACGGAAATTATCGATGGAAAAATTCTGTGACTAATTTCGTGGCTAAAATTTAATATTTATTTTATCTGTAATAAATTTTATGTTAAAATCAATATTTTTAAAATAATAAAAATTATGAAATTAATAATCATATAAATAAATAAAAGTTATTTTCCAATCAATACTATATGATATATAAAATAAAATGCAAATATAAAAATAAGAAACACATAAACTAAAATTATTATTCAATTTACTTTTAGTTTCTAATAATATTACATATATGTATGTGTGTGTGTATTAAATATATGTGTGTATGTATAATTATAAATGTAAATAATTTATTATACGATAGAATATTATATATAAATATGTTATCAGAAGATATAAGGCCGTCGCAGCTCAATTGGTAAGGGATCGCACGTGTGCATAGGTGGTCAGAGAGTTCGATTCATGGAGGAGGCAAAATTGCAGATTTATCAGGTGGTAACATGTGGTGGGGACCTGGTTCAGCCGGTTGTGAGGTGGCAGCTGGTGAAGGTGATACGTGGTATTATTATTTATCAGAAATTTCGTCAGTAATTTGCGAAGGAATTAAAATTCCGTTGGTAACCCAATTTGTGACAATAAGTTTAGCAACGGAATCAATTTTGTTGGAAAGTTCGTCGGTAATTACATTCCATTGTAAATTCGCAGCAAATTGTATGCTTTTTTTTGTAGTGAATATTTTATCTTCTTGGTTCCAAAAAACAAAATACTATCACTTAGTTCATGTTGAAATATGACTACTTCATAAAAAATTGATTGCACACAAGAAGTCCACATGACTACTTCATAATTAATGGACAACTAGTAATATAGCTTTAAAGGTTATGTACTATTCATAATTTGTAAATAAAAATTTATCATTACAAAGTTTATTGCGTATATTAATATATTTAACTAGTGTTGTTATTTTTATCTTTCTTATTTATAACAAATAGTGTTGGCGTAAAACAGATCATGGAGGTTAGAAGAATTTATTGCCAACAATAAATCAATAACTTTGATTATGAAGTTATTTTTTTTCTTTTATTAAAAAGGACGCATATCCATTCACCTCAAAAGCATATTGGCAAATGGTGTGGTTGACTTTTCAAACATTAAGTTGTTCTCAAAAAGAAGTTGATGATTCAACGAAAGAGAAAGGAAGTTACATCATTGATGATAAAACGCTTTGACCCTACAAGTGGTCCTTTATACCCCAAAAAATATGTGAAGTGATATGAAGCTTTGTCTGTTAATGAAATATAATTTCATATGTTGGACTACTTTCTATATAAAAATACACATAATGAACATTAAAAGAAATGTAATGCAACGCCGGCATAATTGTTATGTCTAACTTAGCTATTAATGCCATACGATACATTCACTACATCATCAATCCATAATTTAAATATTTACTAAAAGAAAAGGAAAGTCAAGAATATGCTCTTTGGGGAACTTTGAAAACAAACTCATGGCAGGAAATTGTCATTATTGATACTTGTTATTGTATTGGGAAACCAACCAAATAATCCATTTTTGAACATGTCACTTTATTTTATATCTCTTATGAAATGGGTTTTAAAAAAGTTGCGTAGGAAAATTGGGAATACATCTTGGCTCTAAAAAATATATTATTTTGTCACCATAATATAAATCTCACAACAGATTAATGTAACATTCAATACTATGACTATAATTCATTTTTATTTTTTAAAATATTAATTTTGATGTATTTTTCAATTTGCTATTTTTTAAATACGGCATGGTAGACTTTTCAAACATTTTGTCCTTTGGGGAAGCATAATTTAGCTCTCTTGGACCACATTTCCATTTTCATTTTGTCCTACTGTGTGAATACTTTGTGCTTTTACAAACAAAACATCTCAAAAGTTTTTTGTCTTAATTTGTTTGGATGTATTATACATGACGTGCTTGAGTTGAGAGTAGACCTCAGAGTCTAACTTCATTTAATAAGAAACTCCTTCTAAATATATCTTCTTTTATTTCAATATTTTATCATCTTGATTCCAAAAAAATACCATCATAAAAGAAAAGTACCATTTTGACCCAAAAAAGAAAGAAAAAGAAATAAGTACTCCTATGATCATTAATGTAATATCTAATTAGGAAGTTAATTTTGATCTTAATTGTATGATGTATTTCAAATTTTTAGCGAATTAATCAAATAAGAGAAAGAGTTAAAGAATTAAAGAAAATAATCATGGTGTTTTAGAAATCTAATTATTTTATAGAATGAGCCATTAATTAATCATTAATTTGAATTTTATTTGATTGATTCAATTTCAAAATTTCCTCCAAATTTTGTTTGGTTAATGATTATATTTGTTGATTTTGAGTTTCTATCTTATCCTGCCTTATATTTTTTAATATATTTTATATATGATACAATTATTTCTTTGTTATTGTAACTTCAATAAAAAAGTTTTTGATATTCTTCTCTTCTTTGTTTAGTTATTATTAATTCAGTGACAGAATTTACAATGGATTAGCTAATTTTGTTGGAAATAAAAAATAACACACTCTTTCTTTTTGTGATGGTCCGTAATATTTTTCTATTTGCATATGTAAAGGTTTCTAATTATATTTAATGATGATGACATTTTTACTCTCATTTTAAATGTTCATGGATATTTTTTCAGTTTTCTCAGTATCTTTCTACAATCACATCCTCACCTTTAAATAAAAACAAATTGAGAGTCCAGATTTAATATTTTATAAAATTAATATTATAAATATATATAAATAAATTTAAACTACTAAAATATGATCTACATGATTTATAACTATAATATATATAAGATAACAAAATTTTTAACTTGTAAACTATTATAATAAGAATTTTATAAAACATTAAATCTAAACTATCCATTACTTGATCTAATGATAAAGATATGATTCTAAGAAAATATTAAGGAAGATGATATTGAGGAAATCCACTTCCAGATTTTTACACCTCTAAAAATCATATAACACTAGATACACTTTTGGTAAAAGCTCATTAGTATTTTGACACATTAACCCACAGAATTCAAATTCCAATTTCAAAGGTTTCATTTTTTTAAATGGGCATGAGGAAGAAGTTCCAATGGGCGTATATAGCTCAAATTCTCTTGCTCTTTTCTAATAGTAAAGGAGCAAAAAGTTCATTTGGAAGAAAAAAAAGGACTTTCTTGTGAACCACAATTATATGAAGTCCAATCAATTGAGAATGGATTGCGAAAATTTTATTGTTGGGTTACATTTCAACATTATTGAAGTCATAAATATTTATTGAAATACATTTCTTTTATTTAATACAAAGTATAGAAAATAGGTTTGATTGTTTATCATTTGTATGTGCCATATTCTATAAATTTTAAAGCATCAAAGGGCAAATTTACCCCGGAAACATCCATGAAGTTACAGTAAATGTCCGACAGTTTTTTCAGAGGTAATACTGCCCCGCAAGTATAGAAAATAGTACAATGTGACTCTAACAATTAAAATTGTTAACTTTAACCATTAAATAATTTTGTTTTATTGAATAAAATTTTAGTTGACCGTTAGTTGATCATTCGTATCTATTAGAGTCATGGTGACATTACCCCCATTTTCTAAGCTTTCAAGAGCTTGTTTGGGAAGTAACAAAACTTTGATTTCACAAAATCCGAGGTAAGTATGTGAGAGAGTTTTGTCTCGGCTTGCATAAAATTAATTTTGGGAATTGATTCCCAAACAAGCTTCAAGACAACATTACCTCTTACAAAACTTCCAAACACCTAGTTACACTTCGTGGATACTTTCGGGAAAAATTTGCCCCTTAACCCAATTTTATATTTGAAGGAAGGATTATAAAAACTTACAAAGAATGTCATATGGCCTGAAGAAGAGCGGCTGACCATGGTTTAATGTATTTTAAATGGACGGCCAAGAATGTTTCAATTGTTATACGATTCATATTCATAATTTTCAAATAACACAATTAATTTGTTACTACAAACTTTTATTACATACATCAATATATTAAATTGTAGGCTGCAACTCCACCAGGCAAAAACCAAAGATACAGTCAATATTCATATGAGTGTTCAGTGGTTTCTCTTTCTTCTCGGTGGTTTCAAACTCATTTTATCAGTTGTGTCCATATTCTTATACTCATTTTCCCTTTATCCTTAATATAAGATCTACTGTTGTGAAGTCACAGTATTATTAAATCACAAGATTAAAATACAGAAATTGAAAGAGAAAGAGAAAACCTTACAAGGGATCTCTCTCTATGACTTCTCTACGGATTTGACCATCACTTGTTTGAGTTCGGATTTTTTCACTGATCTTATCACCTAAAGAGATAAGGAAGACCAATAAAGAATTTTTCTTTTCAAAGAAGATGGTTGCCATCTTCTCTAGGAAGAACATGAGTCAGGAAGGTATCCTTATACCACCTGAAATTTGATAGGGTTTTACACCTGAGGTTTGACAAAAGGTCTACAGA
>QFDD01006277.1:0-16821 GCA_006871305.1 Vachellia collinsii | reverse complement strand
ATGATGATAATGACGATTATGCCCTCCTCTCGAACACAACAGGAAGAACATTACCATCCAAAGCCTCCAGAATCTTGCCATTCTCACGTAATCCACCCATGGTGCCACAATCAAACCTACAAGTAGGACACACTTCCGTAGGACACCATCGGATATTATAGATTCCTTCGGACTGTGTTCCCACAATCCTAAAAGAGGCACTATAATCACGCTCACCGTTGGAACCAGCGGCCACGATAAGTCTTCTTCCACTCGCCGTGTCCCTCCCGCCGACCTTCCATTCTGTTGATTGAACGCATAATGTGGCGGCGGAGAACGCCACCTTGAAGTCCCTGTTCACCTTTATGACGTCGTCTTCTGCGGCGTATGGCGTGAAGGTCACAGGCAGGCCTTCCCCTTGGTCGGTGTTTAGCTGGTCGACGAAGAGAGGGCAGGAGTTGTTGCGGTCGATGGGAGTGAAGCGGCCGCCAGAGTCGGTTATGGCGGGATTGATGTAGTACTCATCGCCGCGTTGACGAGGCCGGCGGTTCGTGTCGAGCACGGTGGCGTTGTCATCGGATTGGGATAGGGCCGACGTAGCCATCATCATCATGATGAGAAGATATGCAAGGCATAGGACTGATGAACTTGAAGCCAAGTTTTTCATATTGTTGATTTTTAAACAAAAGGGGTTTGGTTATGGATGTGTTGGTGTGATTGTGTTTCGTTGAGGAATGAATTAAGGAATAAATCATGAAGATTAGATAGGCAAAGTATTTTTAATCTTCCTCTAGTTACAAGCATAGTGTCAATATCTTTTATTAATAGTTAGGGATATGCAAAGTTGTCATCTTTGGTACGATTGCAGAAGCATTGTAACTTACCGTGTCAGAGGTTAGATATCATAATATTGCTTATGGCTGTGCACAGGGTGGACCTGGTTGATATCTAATCCGAGGTTAGATCTAGTTTAGTATTAGCCTAAAGACGAGTCTAGACTATGTCTAGCAAACTATTTGGACCAATATGGTAAATCTAGGGATTTCAATGTATTGTTTTCCCTCTTTATAAGAGACAAAATTATAACTTAATAATATAAATTAGTATAAAAAAGCTAAAATCATATAAAATACACCTCAAACCATTAAAATATAAGTATAAATGGATAACATTCAACACTTGACAATAATAAATATCATTATCAACATAAAAAAATAACTGTAAAATAACTGTGTTGAGTTTAGTTGCCAGTCTAGTGCTGGGGAATGCTCTACTCTTTGGTTTCTGATTGAAGTTTCTTGGATTTCATTCGGGTTAATAATGATTTTGGGTTGATGGTTTACTTTATGGTGGGGTTAAAGGTTAAGGTTAAGGGAAGATCTATTTGCATAGCAATACTGTTTGTGGCTTTCGGGGCTTGTGTACAGTACTTGCAAAATAAGGGTAGCTAATCCATACTGAAACCGATTTTCATTATCATCCTAGTCACCTTATATACGCAGCATGGTGGACATTTATAGAAGCCACTGCTGAGGTTCCCTTCTTATCGAGGAGACGAAAACCAAGTAGTATACTCCATCCTATTTTAAATATAAGATCTCTACTTGCTAAATAAAGTAAAAACAAAAAAGTAATAAAATATTTTATCAAAAAAAGAAAGCAAGTATTGAAATATAAAAGTAAAATCGATTTCCTTTTATACGAGGTTTCTTCGGAATTTACTAACATGCCCGTGGAATAAAAAAAGTGACCCCCACCCTTTCTTTTCTTCTTCTTAAAGTTAAACAAACTGGCCCTTACTAAATAAATTCCAAATTGTAAAGCTATGAGGTGTTGCAATCAGGTCCAATCTTAAGTAAGTACTCTAAGCTTTTTGCCCTTTTACTTGTTCTGCTTCCTGCATCACAATTATTCTTTAATTAATAGCATGTTTGACAACTATTTTTAGACGTGCTTTCGGAGTCCAAACCAAAGTTTGGGGTCCTGGTTACCAAATATAAATATTTTTTAAGAAATCAATTTTAGTTTTGGATTTAAAATCGTGGTTTGTGAAAAAGCCAAGGAACCCAGTTTTTTTTTCTCCTCTCTCTGTACGAAAGGAATCTGCTTATACCTGCTCTCACATGTCGAGCCCAAAATACCCCGATCCACCAATGTCATTTCCCAGTTAGCTTTATGACAACAAAAGAGGGCTTGTTGTTACGCTGCAAAAACATCACACGCACAGAGGGCTTAATTTTATAACATTTGAAGAAATTATTTGTTTACCAAAAAAATATATGTAGTTATTATTTTACATATTTTAAGTAAATACAACTAATTTTTTAAAATTATTTATTATAAATTTAGGGTAAAGGTGTTATTTGGCAACTAAGTGTTAGTCTAGATGCAGCTGGCACAATTAACTTTTTGAAGGTGCAAATTTGGCAATTATGTTTTAAAAGTGGAGCAATTTTGACAATGTCGTTAAGTCGTACAAAACGCCGTTACATTTTTTGATTGTGGGTCCCATTCTTTCACGTTTTAAAAAGTAACGGCGTTTTGTACTGTTTAACGGCATTATTAAAATTGCCCCACTTTTAAAACATAATTACCAAATTTGCACCTTCAAAAAGTTAATTGTGTCAGCTGCACCTCGGCCAACACTTGATTGCCAAATTTGCACTTTTACCCTATAAATTTATTCACATTTTTTATTATGAAATGATATTTTACACATGTATAAATGATACATTAAAAAAAAAAATCAATGTCATTTTAGTGATAAAATGCAAAAAAATAATTTAATACATTACTTTATGTTTTTTTTAGTCATTTCACCTCCTAGAAGCTATTCTGATATCTTATTTTCAAAAGCTATTTCATGCAAGTCGAGATAGAAGTTATCATCCAAAAGCTAATCCAAACATACCCTAAATGTTTCCCCAATCCGTATGATAAACAAATTTTCTTTTGACCCCTTTTGAGGGCCTGCTGTTCACTCGGGTACGGTCCATCTTAATACAAAGACAAATTTCAAATAGTATGAGCACAAGCAAAATGCAGAAGAGGCATATAAGAGTTCAACAGCAGCAGAACAAGATTCTGGAGGTCAATTGAGGGGTTTCCGGCCTCCACCATGGGCTCCAACAGATGTATCCTTCATAATTAATGTATTGATTCCTTATTTTCTTCCTTATTATTTATACAGCGAAGTAAGAAAAGTATATACATAGAAGCATTATAAATTCTCCTAAAACATTCAAGAGAATTGGGATTCCTCCACCATGGAAGTAAGCCTCGGGTTTTGATTCACCAGGATGACATGAAAGTAACCCTCCCATTGGCTTAAAATTTGTCATCACGCTCCAGCCTTGAGCACTTGTGTGCCTACTTTCAAAGGGCCATACAATAACTCGTCCTTCCAACCTTGATGTAGGAATATAAATGAACTCTAAGATTTCGGGCGTACGTGGAATCTGTTGACTCACAGAATACCCACACGAGAATCGGAGCACCGATTTCAGACTCCGATTACGTTACACAGCAAATACACCAGAAGGAAAGGAGAAGGAAGGACTTAGAGGAAAAATTTGGGGAAAAGAGAATTTCATCAGGAGTTATTTTTGTTTACTCATTCTTATTTTCCAAACTGACTCCATGATCCCCATATAATACGTATGGGTGGTTACCAATATTTGAAATTCAAATATTAAAAGAGAAAATAACGCATATTAACCTATATTATTTATCTATTTTCGTTTCTACTCCAATTCAAATGGGTTTGGGTCCTAATCCACCAAAGGTGGACTTGTATATTCCAATATGAACTGAAGTCTGGTCATTAATTAATAACGAATTTGTGTTGACACAAGTGTTTGTAATTTTTACAAAAATATTGATTTTACACGAATTCATAATAAATAAGTTTGCAATTTTTTTGGCTTGATTGTAAGTTGGGGTGTTGGGAACATATGCTGGTCTATTTATAGAAGACGCCCAGGTTTTCTACTTCTGATTCTCACCTTGAGGGCAATGTGAATCTTTCTAGGCTCAGGGGAAGCCCATCATTTTCAAAATGAACTAGTTATGAGTAACATATACTCTTTAGTGTGCTGGTTCTATTGTTTATTGGCTTGTTTATCTACATTATTAACTGATTCCATTAACACTTACAACAGCTAAGCCCGGGACAGTGGTATGACCAGTTGTACCCTATGAAAACGGGAGAGGCACATATAATTTCTATGACCCAAGGATCATTTATCAAAAATGCTCTTCCCCAAGCGGCTGGTTCTCCTCACTGCTTTTTTATACCTCAACCCACAGACTCACAAAAGACTGTATCAGAGACACCAGGTTTTTTCACAATGCAAGCATCCAGTCCCATTCCAGCAATGTCACCACCTAGCCAGACCTGCAGTTGACCTCAACACCAACCCTTACCACCAAGAAGCCAAGTTCGATCGGTTTGATAATCCCACGATTACGTTTGACAAGAAGCTGGTGCAGGCACAATCTCACTTTGGTGCAGTTGGTGCTGCGGCAGTAGCCATATTGCGGCCCATAGACATTCTGGTGCTGTTCAGTATGGATTGTCATAGGTTAAGGACTTCTGTGAAAGTTGCTATTATACTTTTCATGTCAGGAGTTGTTGGATGGTAGGAGGTTGATTAATCATTAAACAGGTTTAGGTTTGTTTTTTTTCTTCTTTATTCTTTTCTTATTTTCCTTTTTGGTTCTTCAGGTTACAGTTCTTATATAAATATACACGTACATTCAATTGATTAATAAAAAGACAATTCTTCCTCTCAGTCTTGACTTGATTATGTTCCATTACCTTGAGGACACCAACATGCACATATAGATACACGCATGCATTCACAATTTCACATACATATGATTGTGCATAAAAATGCGTAAAATATCATCAAACTTGTTCAAGGCAGCATTTGGTGTGTTAAGTGGGAGACCTTGGATGATTGGGGAAATCCAAACAGTTTCCAGTGACACTGGCTACTTAATTATTCACTGCAACGCATTTTGTTCTGAAAGGGAAAAATAAGGAGTAAAGGTGGAACATAGTAGCTCAATTTTATTGGCAGAAATTTTGCAGCTCAACAAATCTCAAAATTCAAAGCCCAATCTTGTATTTGTAGTAGCCTATGAGCGACAAGCCTGGCAGAAACTTAATTTAAAACCACAAATGAAGAAACTGTGAGAAGTCTGTTCATAGTTCATTACTCAAGTTTTTTCTTCATTTTCATTGCATTTCTGTATCCTCATGGCATCTAGATAGGATTTTCCCTGGAGTTCACGACTAAATAGGCCTCTGAAGTATTCATGTACTCCTATTCTTTTGAACTTTGGTGGAGCATTTTCAGTGACCAAGCTTGGTGAAGGACTTATCTCTGCATCATATCTTGGACTGTAAAATGTAGCAATGGAAAGTCTTTCTTTCTCAGAGTTTACTGTTGCCCGGTGCTCAACACTTCTGTATGTCCCATTGGTTATGATCTGCCATGTAACATATGCATAAGATAGAAGAATTTATTTGGGGTATGAAACACATTGAAAACGTGGCAAAATGATGCAAATACCTCTTTAAATCAGTTTAAAACTCTCTTCAATTTCTCACTATCTCTTTTTCTAGTGTAATTTAATTCTAGTTATTAATGGCTTTGTAATATGGATTTAGTCTGTGAAATGCACTTCACGTAAAATGGAGAGAGGGATAGAGGGGGAACGGTAGGTCCCATTTTTGAGAATGTGGGCCCATACCCTGTTAATCCTTCTGCACAATATCTTTTATCCATGTTATACCTCTAATATGTCTCCAACGTTGAGGATGAATGCATTAGGAAGAGGCCTAACAGGGACCCACATGCCATCTTTTCTGATCTGAAGGCCTTCTACTTCATTGAGCTGCAGAAGAATGGTGAGACCTACAGCATCAGAATGGGGTGTGAGACCTATGACTTTGTGAGGCTGAGGACATGGTGGGTAATAATTCATCCTCATTGATTGCATTCCTTCTTCAAATAACTCTCTCATCTCCATGCCTTCCATCTTCAGTGCTGTTTCCATTTGTTCCACAATAGCCATTGCTAGATTTCTCATCTTAGCTGAGTATAGCTCTAGGGTTTCTCTGTATTCTCAAAACATGATTCAGCATCAAATCAAGTAGCCCGTAAGGAATATATGTAAATTATCTATTGGGCATGCAAAATCTTTTAAGGAAGTGACTTTTGTGTTTTTGCACCTAAGCATGCATGATTAGAGTGGGTCTTATGCATTACCACAAGGTTGAAATGAGCCACATTATTCACAGCTTTCGCATGGTGTTACTTCCTACAGATTGATCGTAGAGAAGAAGAGATATGAAAAGAAAGATGTGAGGAGAATTAAGTGATAAATTATACATTTGATATATTTTAAAGTAATTTGATAATTAATAACATAAAGGAAAATTTGGTGAAAAGTGATCGTACGAAAATTTTATTGGCCAAAATAACATAATAAAAATATGGATGTTCTCCAAGATTTCATACACAAAATATAAATCATATTCAAATTTAGGTTCTTCCCAACATTAAAATTTTCATACAGGGACTTTTCATTGATTTATCCTATTACATATTTGATGACAACTAATAATCAGATACAACACTAATTACTATAGTAAAGTAAATTGACCAAAATACCGCCATTAAACAAAAAACATTTTTTCAAGTGAATCAATTCTTTCCTATGAAGGAATATCTATTTATTAGAGAGAAAGAGAGAGATGAAACCTGAAAGGAAGTGGGAGGTGAGGGAGTAGGTGAGGCTTCCTCAAATGGAGTGGAAGTGTAGTGATCAAGAAGAGATCACCCCAATCAAGCTTTTGATCCTCACTCACAACAAAGGCTTGTCCAAATCCCTCCGCCTCTCCTTCTCTTTGCCAAAACTTGTTCTTCTCTGACATTCCCAGATTGAAGAATTCCTCTGTCTCCTTCTTCATCTTCTCCACCAAACCTGACTCCACTCCATGATTCACCAACTACACCAATCGTTTCAATCTTCAGTCAATGCTCTGTTCGTTTTCAATGCCATATTTATACTAAATAAAGAAAATTCATCCATTTAGGTCCTTTCTTTCTCGTTTATCACTCCCTCTAGTCCTGGTCCTAAACGTAAGTTACCACTAACCAAACCAGGTAGATCAAAATATTGGTTAAAATTTGTTCATACGTAAGAAATGTAATTTTTTTTCCAGACACACTGTTGTTTATGGAGAGGGCAAGGAAGAGAGAGAGAGAGTGAAAAACAAAAGAATTATGAAAACAATAGAGGGTTAAAATGGCAAGAAAGCACTAAAATTTCAAACAAAAAGAATAAATGAAGAGGTGAGATCACCTGGAAGAATCCCCATTGTTGGCAAGCAAAGTGAAGCTTAGCCAATTCTTCAGAACTTTCTGATTCCCCAGAGATCAATCTCTGCATATCAATCACTGGGATTTCTGGCAGGTTGTCATCATTTGACTCTGAAACGATAATTTCTTGTTGTTGATCAGGACGAACATATCTGTCTGGAATCTCAGTGATCTTCTCCTTTGCTAGCTCTTGAACTGAGGGAACAAGCAGAGAATTCCATTTTGGCCTCAGAGTTTCTTCTTCCATGGCCTTCTCTCACCAACCCTTTCAGCCTTCTCTCTCTCTCAATGCTAACTAGTTTTTTTAAATTGAGTCGCAATATTTATAATATATCTTACACGCATTGTGTAGTTGACTAGTATTCTAACTATGACCTCTAGCTTCTTGAGGGTCCCACTGTTCCTATCAAACAATGTCATTCCCTTAACTTCATGAAGAAAACCAGATTCTAGAACAGTTCATTTTTCAGGAGGTGGGGCCACAGTATTTTGTTTCTATGCTAGTCTCTTGATATGGTGGCTGACTGGCTAGTTCAAAAAAGACGGTGGGGTCATGATCATGTGTATCATGTGTCTATTACTTTCTTTCTTTTTTGTTTTTGAATTGTGAAGTGTGGTTATATTTCTTTTTTTCATTGAGTCATTCTAGGTTTGTTGTGTAATATTCTAAAATTTGACTTATGTGATATTATATAAACTGTAAATCATACTTTGGAAAGTCAATTATAAAAGTTTGGATAAGTATAAATAAATTTTTGGGTTAAAAATTGTTTTAGAAAATAATTTTATTTTTAAAAAAATTTAAAAAAAAAAATAGGTAGTGTCCAGAACTTTATTAGAAGAATTATTATATATTTTGAGGGTTAAATTCAAGAAAGAGTTACTTATTGAAGTATCTTGTAACATTTTGTGCTTATTGGAAAATGAAAGGAAAAGACAAAAAGAGAAGAGAAGTTAAGAAAAAAAAATGAACCGAAGAAGAAGAAGTGTCGGCAAAGAGGTGGAAAGAAAAACAAGATAAGTATGGATAGTGAATAGTGAAAATAAATATAATAATATATTATATTATATTATATTATAATAATTAACTATTTTCGATTAAGTCATTTTAGGTTTGTAGTGTAACATCCCAAAATTTGACTTATATAATGTCATATAAACTGTAAATTATGCTTTGGGAAGCCAATTACAAAATTTTGGATAAGTATAAATAAATTTTGAGCAAAAAATTATTTTAGGAAATAATTTTATTTTTAAGAAAATTTGAAAAAAAATAGGTATAATGTCTATAATTTTATTAGAAAAATTATTATATATATTGAAGGTCAAATTCAAGAAAGAGTCAAATAAATAAAATAATAAAATAATATATTATATTATAATTAACTATAGGGGAGAAGGAGACACGGGAAGGAAAGAAGAAGGATAAGTAAAAAAGAAAAAAGAAATAGGAGGCAAGATGACGGCAAGATGGAAGGAAAAGGAGGAAAAGAAGGAGGAAAAGGAACAAGAGAGAAGGAAGGGAACGGAGACGCAGCGTGGTTTATATATACCCATGCCATTCTCTTCTTCTCTGCGTAGTCGTGAAGGAGGAGAAAGGAGGAGAGCATTCCTGACTCTAATTTTTTTTTGAGATAATTTAGATAACTAAAATACTTTCTTTTGAATAAATTTCTTTCATAAAAATTATTCTATATATTTTTATCTTTTTAATAGTAGTAATTTTAGTCTGATTAGAGAAAATTTTTAAAGTTAGTACTTGGAGAAGTTTTGAGTTTTGATAATATAATATCACAGTAATGTAAAAAAATTTTAATAGATAATTTTAAACTAATTGAAAGTTGGTCACTACAAATATTGGTTTATTCCTGTGAGCTATATAGGTACATGCATGTGTATCTGCGTATATATATGTGTATCTTGAAAATTTAGAATTGAGTATATACGTATGCAAAAAAATCATTAGAAGCTGTTGTTTATAGAAAAATGAAGGTACTAAGTAGTTATTCTTTGCAAGGTTCTAAAATGTCTATTGGACATTAAAGATAATTTTTGAAAAGTAAGACTATACACACAAGTGTATTGGTGTACAACTATATACATATTTGTGCATGTGGGTGCATACAAATATGTAAGTTGGTGCATGTGGGAATATTTGAGAATTTGAGGAAATGAAAATTTGTAAATAGTACTCATAATAAGATTTAAAATGAGTATTAGAATGCATTATTTGAATAAATAAGTTATAAGTTATGAACCAATAAAATTTGGTTCTAAAATATGGAAAATAGGAAAAGTTGCTTAATAAGCTGCAACTTTTGAATATTTATTTAGTAATATTTATGGACTATAGTCAGTAAATAGTAATGTTCATTGAAAGAGTATATGGAGAGTTCCACGTAGAAGCTTAAACTATTGTATTTAGAATTTTATGGAATAAGTTATGATTTTTCAAAATTATTGAAAAATAATTCAAAAGTCAAGAAAAGAAAAATCAAATAATGTAAAGATGTATAAATGATATTAGGAGAGAAAGAGGAGCTAAATAAAGCTAAATAAATGTATAATTAACGCAATATTATAAGTATATGTTTTAGGATTTGAAATTTGCTTAAGTACCCCGAAGAGGATCGGAAAATGGGATACTAAGGAAGGTAAACAAAGAATACAGGTAGAAACCCTTTTTATCTTATTCTTATGTATTTAATTCTACATGATTGTATGTACCATGTGATGTGCCGTAAATTATTGCCCTATGATGTTGAGGTAAATACTTGTGCTGTAAATTATTGCCGTATGATGTTGAGGTGAAACCTCATGATGTATACTATTGCCGTATATGCCGTATGAACATGTGGCTTATTTTTTTACATGATTGCGAATTTCATATATAACTATATGATAAATTGTGGTTTCTACGGAAATTTTCGAATCTCACCCCCCTTTCCATCAAAATACAACAGAGGTAGGTAGCTCAAAAGGTAAGGAATTGGTGACAAGAAAAGAATATAATGGAGATGGAAGAAAAGCCCAATCTGAAGAAAGTAGGTAAAAGACTGTTATATAAAAACAGAATTTATACATTTAGAATAGTTGCGTCTTATAATTAAGAAGTCTAGATTGGGCTGAGTTATATAAAATGAGTGTGAGATGTAGACCTTGATATTGGGTACAGAGTTGATAAGGTGTTAATTCAGCAACGTTGTGAGTTTAAATAATATTGTAACATGGAGAACTTATTGATGTGGGCAATTGATAAGTATTTTTTTAAGTGTTCTTAAGTTTGAAGGTCTTAGTGAGCTTTCCAATTCAACCTACCTAAAATTTATTATACAAAAACAAAAGTTATACTAGACACAAACGACGAAGATAAGGCCGGGAACGATTTTTTCAGAAGAAATAAGGGTGTTTTGGGTAATTTGTGTTTTTCATTTGAGAAATTCAGTGAAATTTTTGTCTGAGAATAAACAATAATATCAAGTTGTCACCAATAAAACTGTTGAACAAGGTTTTTTTACAATCTTCCTTTTATTTCTTAATTTATAAAATAAATGTCAACTAGAATTTAAATTGAGTAAGTTGGTGCATTATGGTTGGCTGACAAGTCACATTTTCCAATTCAATAAATCACTTATGCATAAATTGGTCAAATGCGGGATTTAACTGTCAAAATTAACATTTTTAATGATGCATTGTTTCCTTGTTAATCCAAAATTACATTTTGGGGAAAAAATAATTTAGGCAAAATCTGACAAAAATACCAAAAATATATATAAAGTAGAAATTACAGTTTTAGATATAAAAAATTTCAAATCAAACTGGAGGAATCAATTTGGATTTCAAAATGTTACAAATTTACTTATTTATCCTAACTTTTTTTAGCATATGCGTAAATTTCCTATATTTCATTGGGCAATTTCTATACTTAAATTGCAATTTGTTATTCTAAGCTTGCAAATGCAATTCACTCATACAAATTAAGATTTTTGGAACTTTCAAAAAATGAGACTCCCCTTAATAATAAATGATAACATTATTCTATTTTAAAACTTCTGAAACAATATAGCTATTACCTATAATTGCAGAGTGATAAATATTGCTTATGATTAAAAACATCCGCAGCAAATTGACCTTAAACCAAAATATCTTTGGTGTATTAGTTTTGTGTCTTGACGTAGAAGTTGGCATAAACATTTTGTCTTGTTATTATTGGAGATGTGTCGAGTTCATGTGCGTTCTCAAGTTGTTGTTTGCCCACTACCACAAAAAGGATTTTTTAAGTCCAACCCAAAGACTTTCTAACGTCCAACAAACGATGGATATCTTTACTAGAGACGTTAAAAGTACAATCATATCAAGTCCAGCAAGTGTTAGATGTGATAGGTAATATCTCTCACGTCCAGCTTTAAGAGGGTTGGATGAGAGAGGCTATGCCTTTTAAAAGCTAGACATGAGAGATGTATCATATCACGTCCAGCACTTTAATAGCTGGACTTGAGAGGGTACATACCTATCAAGTCCAACCATTTATGGCTGGACGTGAGAGGTATGTAAGGTTAAAAAAAATAAAAATTGGGAAATAATTAAAACACCTAAATGGGAAGTAATTAAAAGATAAATATTAAAATGTCTACATATACTAAAAAGAAATTAATTATGACAATCACAAATTTAGCATATATACAATTGAACAATAAATAAAATTATAAGAAGAATGTAAGGAAATGATAGCAAAAAATAAAGAAATAAAGATACAACATCTAAATGTTGTCAAGGAGAAATTGTGCCAGTAAGTCTTGAATGAATTTAATCTCATGAGTAGTGTAGGGTTGTTCTGAAGCAAAGAGCTGCATATTTATAAAAACTTGTTAGTAACATTTTAATGAAAATAAAAGTAATATTATTTGACATCAAAGAAGCAATCACCTTTGACAAATTTTTAGTAGATCCACTTTGAATAATTTCATACATGAATCGGAAAACATAATATCCACACTCTGTATTTGATTGTTGGCGAGGACACTGTGAATTAAAATATAAAATGATAAATAATTAAATAATGAAATAGGGCATCAAATTACTTGTAATGGCATTAAATCATACAAACCACTTACATCCGGTTGAATCCAAATCGTATGGTTAACACCACTTTCGCATTTGTCACCCATCTTATAATACATTTTAAAAGCCCTATCATAAAATAGTGATCACAAGTTATGAAAACAAATCAATATTCAAGTTAAAACTAATAATATTTTTAAACAAACTTACAAGTTGAATACGTTCTTCATTTGAGGGCTTGGAGCAAAACTCAGAGAGTCAAACCAATACACAGTATTATCCTTTGGACAAGCAACACACAGACTATAATGGTTACTGCAAGAAAAGTTAAACATTCTTAGATCACAACATAATTCTCAATAAATTGAAAATGTGCAACCAAATATAATTGAATTACTTCTCTATAATGGGACATAGATAACAAGGCAATTTAGGTTCTCCAATTGTACTGGACACATATTTCACCCTCTTGTCGATTATATTATTAGTCTTTTGCACAGCTGAAGGGCATAAAAATCCATATTTATTAGTTTTGCCCGCTTCAATACACAATTTGTGGAAGTACCTATCATAGAAGTAAAATGAATATAAGAATTAGAAAATAGATAAATAGAAATAAGTGCAACAAACATAAAAAGTAAAAACTAGTCAAGAAGTTACAGGATGGCTAGGTTTGCCCATCCTAGATCTAAGTCCTACATTAATAAAAAGTCTCTAATATCTTTGTTGTCGAGGCCAAAGGGATATGTCCTCTCTTTGCCCACAACCCCTGGTGGCATTTGAAGATCAACATTTTTAATCGTGTCCTGAAGCTCGAGCAGTAGTTGCAACGCAGAAAATTTTGGTTCCTAATTAAAGAAAAATACAATAAAGATTGTGTGTATAAAGATATAATGCGAATGAAAATTAAAGATAATGATCAACGGTTTATACCAATATTGTAGGAATCTCTGTCAAATTAATAAGCCTTTTAGGCCAAAGGATGAAATATCCTATTGATTGGCCTAGAATTGCAACATCTTCACTTGGGAATGGGACAGCTGCATTTGTCTCCTCCTCTTGAACACCAATAATTGTTACCTTTACTTGGTCATCCTCAATATTCATATTGTGAATGGTGGTTGCATGTGGGTACATAAGAGCGTTGGCAACAAATCGCAACGCCGGGACATCCAAATAAAGAAGACAATGCTACCCATCCTCTACTGGTCCGGGATTAGGGACGAATGGTGCTAACTCAACAGCCGCATTGCAACTATTGTTAGTGCTTGTAAAACAGGGAGAATCCTGTATGAGAGAAATGGAATAAGTAAATGAAGGTAAAATCAATGTCAATTTAACTGAAAATCAAATACAAACCCGAGATGTGCGTTCTTGTTGAATCTGTTCATGTAACATACTAGAGACTAGAGACTTCACATCGCCACGAATTGATTGATGAAGCTTTGGCACAAGCTCTTTTGTTACCTGCTCTCGAAGTTTAGCCATAACCTCTGTGCTTGGCGCATTTTGGGTAAAGGATTGGGTTGCTCGTCCAAAATATTGCGAAAGACCAACCATCCTCGCTTCCCCTCTCACGCGACCTCTAGGATCTGGCTTTCCAATTGCTGTAGCTAGGATGTCCATCCTACCAGTCGAATGGAAGGAACCTTAACTACTCTGCTCTTCAAGTTCATCCTGTGACATACATCGCATAAACAAAAAAGACTCGCAATCTTGAATAACTAAAAAAATTTCAATATACTTTCAAATCAATACTTACAATCCTCTTTGCAACCTTAGCAACTGCTGGATTTATATAGCTTCCTTTCTTCATCCTCCCTTTCTTCCATTTTCTATGGCGTGGTAGAAGAGTAGGGGCTTGAACAACAATGCTAGGATCCAACTGGGCAGCATCCTGCATTGCCTTCAATTCTGCCTGCATAATCTTATCTTCAACTAGCCTATACCCCCCACAGGACATGCAATGAGGGTATATATTTAAATCCTGCCTATCTTTTTGTGCAAGGCTTATTTTCTATTAATAGACATAAGAAAAATGAGTCAACCAATTGACTATAGTGAGAATAAAGATTTTTCAATAGGAGTCCGTTATTTATACCTGGAATTCAGGGTCATGACGTGAAGCAACAAACCTTCTCCACTTGTCTGGATCAAGAAAGGAGTATTTTTCGCATGGATCCTCATTTTTCCTAGCTCCTCTAACGTACTCTCGAGTGAGAGTTGCCTTGAAGTCTTTCCACCTCATACGTATTTACTGTAGCCAAAACTTTTTCATCTGAGGAGTGTTGGGGATGTTAAAGTTTTGCTGTACAATATGAATTTGAATAAGTAAGAAATGACAATGACATTTAAGACAAGAAAATCAAATGGAGAAAGTTGCATACCAAAACATCTTCCCAGAGTGTATCCTTGACTTTTGGGGGTACTGACTTCCAATTAGGCTGCAAAATACTAACTTTGCTCCGACCTATTAAGCCAATATAGCCAATGAATTTATCCCTCTGTTTACCAAGTGGATTGAGATAATCATCAAATTCTCCACCTGCACCTTCTTCGTCTGAGTGCCTTCGCGGCGGGCAACAAATTTTGCCATCCTCGTACTACGTCTAACTCTTTTCTTATTAGATGTTTCACCTGAATTATTCCCATCATTGTTAGAACCCTCCATGTGCCTAAAAGAAAAACCAAGATGTGACACTTAAGCATATTGCAATACGTTGAGATGAATAAAATTAACTAATAATAAAATTAACATAAAATTAAACACAACAATTATACATTTTTGTTCATTCAGTGTCTTACTTCATGCGTTATCCCATATTCCTTCATTACGATCATTTTTAGCAGACTACTCATCATTATCATCCAACTCTACTTCTATTGGTCTAGGTGGATTTGCAGTGAAAGGTGGAGTCTCATCAAGATTCTCAGTTGGACTGTGATCCTTTTGTTTTTTACTTTGAAGGACAATGGACAATTCTCTATTTTCAGGATCTTTGACATAAAACACCTGTTTTGCCTGGTCAGCTAAAATAAAGGGCTCATCCATCCGTAGAACCAAAAAACAAAGAAAAAGAGGCCAGTAGAGACACAAAACTTTGAATCAAAAGGTTTTTTTTAAAAGAAAAACATATACCAACTAGCAACCACATCTATCCAAAGATCGAAGCTAAAAAGTTTGACGATATGAGTTTTTTACCTTTGAGTAGTAGTAAAATCGGACAATGAGCTGAGGTGATTCGTTGAGTAAGTGAGCACCAGACCTTACGTGCGTGAAGAAGAGAAGAAACCGTCGGTGGAGGCAAGAGATGGAGACGGATTGATGAGAGTGAGAGCATGATTGACGGATTTACTAGAGGAAAGACAAGCTGATAGAAGAGAGAGGAAAGGCAAGGATATAACGTCCAGCCAAAGTGGTTGGACTTGAAAGGCAAGGATATAACGTCCAGCTAAAGTGGCTGGACTTGAGAGACAAGGATCTCACGTCCAGTCAAAGTGGCTGGACTTGAGAGGAAAGGATCTCACGTCCAGCCACATTGGCTGGACTTGAGAGGCAAGGCTCTCTTGATATCCTTGACTCTCAAGTCCAGCCACTTTGTATGGACGTTATATCCTTGCCTTTCAAGTCCAGCCACTTTAGCTGGATTTGATAGAGTACGCATACTCCCCTCAACCCCCTCTCACATCTATATTGTTATGGCATGTTCCAACTCCATGTTATGTTTGGCACTGGCTGCTTTCATTTCTTTTCTTTTTCATTTTTTCCCTTTCTGATTTGAAAAGAGTTATATATAATTATGCTTTTAAGGTGTAAAAATATATATAATCTTTGCAAAATAATTCTATCAATTCTTTTAAACTAATATAAATGTCCGTATCATTTTTATGTAGAATCGACTTATTTTCCCTACAGTTTAATGAATTTTCTAACATTGTATCACTTTTAAAAGGTTCTATTTACTTTTACACCCTTCAAAACTTAATAGTATTAGAAGCTTCTAATGAAAAATTTTGTCATTGAAATTGCCGCTTAACCCACAAAATAATTATATATTTTTATACTTCTAATAATCCTAATCTACCAATTAATTAAAATATAACAATAATGAACGCAGTTTTAAATAAAGTAGCACTTCTCCATCATTGATTATAAAAAGACAAGTCATAGGGCTTTATCATTATATATAACAACAGAATACATGATACCTTCTTTTCATCCTCTTATTCTAGTAATTGGGATGAATCACTAGCCCCTGAATACTCTTTCATAACAACATTAAACCCAATATTAAACAACTCGATTCAGAAACTATGTATATGATGATAATGACGATTATGCCCTCCTCTCGAACACAACAGGAAGAACATTACCATCCAAAGCCTC
>QFDD01006276.1:0-13492 GCA_006871305.1 Vachellia collinsii | reverse complement strand
TTGTTTTAACTACTCTATTATAATTAGTGGTAAAATTTAATATATTCTTCAAAAAATAATTCGACTCAGTTTATTCATGATGGGATATTTTAAAATATAGATGTTTTGTTATCCTGATGAATATAGTATAATTTTAAAAAAGTGAAGTCGTCAAAGATGCTTCACACACACACACACACATGAATTAGAATGGTAGACGGGGATTGCTTATAGAATCGAAACTGCAATCCATACCTATGATTGTGGCAAATGGGTAAGAATCAAGTGATAAGAAGTTGATGAACTCAGGTTTTTTAAGAGGGGGAGAGAGAGAGGAGTAAGAAGTGGAATGGTAGGTGGATATTGATTAAACAAAGTTGAAAGGTTTTGGTGTAAAGGAAAAATTAGCTTTGGGGGAAAAGATTTACAAGACAAGACTTTAGAGTCAACTATAGTACAAGTAGATATGATCATAATGCAGATACGATTGAAATCACTGTTTCGTTCTGGCTATTTGAACAAGAAAATAATTTGATTTTGTGATATTTGAATTATTGCATATATTTATAAAGGAAAATAAACTGAAACAAGAAGCAAAGAAGAGGGTGTGATGAATGGAGAAGGTAACCTGGTGGGCAACGAAAGTCTGATTGTCAGATCCTTTTCTGCCCCAATCTCCGACGACGAGAAAGCTGAGAGAGTTATCGGCTTTGGCGTGATGGTGGAGGCGGCGGAGTTCGGCGGCTGAAGGAGTCGCCAAGAAACACCAGACAGATGCTGTGAGGAATATAAGAGGGAAGAGAATACGTCCGTTGAAAGAAGAAGAAGCCATTGTTGTTGTAAACTAAGAAGGTTGAGAGAGAGAGGGAGAAGGGGTTGGTTTTATTTATATAGTTGGAGAAGGAAAGAGGATGGCATCGGTTTGGATGAGAGTGGCAGAAGCTTTAACTTGTACTAAACATGAAAACTTGGATTCCTTTCATGGAGCACTCACCATCCCCCAAGCAGTTTAGTCCACGTTTCGTTCACCTATACGTTACTTTAACGTACGTATTAAACAACATTTTTTATTCCTTGGTCTCCTCCATTTAGTCCAAGTAAAGACTGTCATTATTAAATATAACAACATTAGCTTATGTAATAATTAGGGAAAATCACTATATCCAATAAATAATCAAGTCCTATAATAAGTTAGCAGTAAACATTGACGAGCTTCAGTGTAGAAAATAACAGATGTCCAATATTGACTTGTCATTGAGGTTTTTTTTTTCATGATTGCTTTATTGGGGCTTCATATATTGATTTTCCCTTATAATCAATGTTAATGCACATATTCTCCATGCTTTATTTTCGAATCCACTTCTAAATATATACATGTATGTATATGTGTATAGTTATTTTCATAACTAAAATTTAAACAAATGTCACACACACACACACGGAGTGAAACTGTGTTTACCAATATGTTATTTCTTTTTTTTCTTAATATAAAATTTAGATAATATATATTTATATAAAGTGAAACTGTGTTTGCCAATTTACTATTTCTTCTTTTTCTTAATAATGTTATTTAAATAACTAACTTATAGATATTAAAAAAGTTAGTTAAATCAATTAACGAATGTGTATTAATTTCTCTATAATATCATTTTTTAATAGTTGTATAATACTCTTTTTAATTATATGTATATTAGAACCCCTTTGATGAAAATATGTTTACTATGTGGCATGTGCAATTAAATCAATAGGATATTTTAAGGAAAAAAAATTATAATTTTAAAATATCATGAATTGTATTTAAAAGCAAAGTTGACACCTTATTTATCAAGATGTTTAGTACGGAGGTAATGTATAGCATGCTCCTTAGTTAGAGAAGATAAACCGTCAGGGTCCATTAACGAATAACATTACATTGAATGGGGTACGCTTTTACAGTGACGGATCCAAAACTACACACACACAGCGTGTTGAGTGCTTCTGTCTTCCTGTATTACTACTAATTCTCCCTAGAAATAGGGAGGGAGACTGAAGGGTTAATTAGGTTCACCAAAATCTGGAACCAAAACTGGTATGAGATGCTGCTACAGAAGAAGCCTTCCTACCTAAGCCCTTGAGCTTATTTGCAGCACAGCTTGTGACCAAAACTGGAACCTTGCCGTCACAGAACTCCTTGGACGCCAACATTTCCCCCATCACTCCCAACATCTCTGCATGATCCAACATGTTCGCCAACACTTCCTCGTCCCCCATCTCTCCTATCTCCACCCTGTGCTTCCTCCCCACCATCACCAGATCGTATTTCCCTTCCACTTCCCTCATCCTATCGTACACCTCCGTCCCCTCTGCCTTTATCTCTTTGTACCCTACCTCCCCTGATCTTCCCACCTTCATCGCTCTGAATTCGTCTATCAACCTCTCGTCCATCCTTAAATCCTCCTCCTCCTCCTCCTGGTTTTGCACCACGAATCTGAAAACCTCCAGGCTCGACTTCTCTCGCTCCGCCATCCTCATCCCCAGCGCCAGTGCTTCTCTGTCGTCTGGGCCTCCCACGAAGAAGATTCCGACGCGGAGTGACATGGAACCGAAGGAGCTCACTCTCAGATGGGACTGTCGGTCCACCAGTATCCCCACCGTGCACGTCGCGTGAGCGAGGAAGTCCATGTTGAGCTTACGGATGGTGGCGCCCAGGCCTCCCACGTGGCTTTGGTCGTTTTGGTGGAAAGGGATGATGATGAGAGGCACTGACTGGTCTTGGGCCAAGTTGCAGATGGACTCGTGCATGGTCTTGTAAGGGGCAACGTTAAGGTACGGCACCAGGGCGATGGAGCCGTCGTCGGAGTTCCGGGCGTAGTTGTGGAAGGCTCGCATGATGTGGCCAGTGGAAGTGTGAGTTAAGGATTTTTTCTTGATGTCTACGCGACGGAGCATGGGTGTGCTTTGGCCAGAGAGCTCGACGAGGTGGATGACGTAGACGCAAATGGGGTTCTCAACGGATGGGTTGATGGATTCCAAGAGGGCGATGATGCTTCGTACTTCTCCTTCCGTATGCACACATGACACGATGCACAGCTCTGAGTTTCTTGGGGTGTTCTGTATCGTCCTTGTCTTCGCCGCTAACGTTTGTGATCTCGAGCATGTTTCCAGCCTGGTAAGAGGTTTATACAAAATTTCAATCAATGGTGATACAAATGCAGTGACCCCTATCACGGAAAGCACCCAGTGAGCGAAAAGTTGATCGTCCACCATCTGCAAAAACAGAATCAATCAGTGATCTGCCGAACAAATAAATTAAGCTTAGAGAGAGGGAGAGATTCAAAGAAATTAGACCTTGAATCTCCTAAATTTAGTAAAGATGATGAGCTCAATGATGCCCTTGAAGTTCAACATGAGGCCAAGCACAATGCCATGTTTGAGCCTGATGTTGTAGGAGAGTGAGATGAGCATGCAGGCTATGAACTTGGTGAGGAAGCCGGCAACTATGATGAGTTGGAACTTGAAGATCATAGCCCAGGATTGAAGGCTATGCGCATCGATGAGCAATCCTACATAGCAGAAGTACAAAGGCACGAGAAAGTGCGTTATTATGCCCTCGGTCTTTTCCACTACCGTTGTGGCTAATGGGGACCCATGGGGCATAACCATCCCCATGAGTAATGGACCGACTAATATAGATAAGCCAAGCACGTTAGTTACAGCCCCCATGGCCAAAACCCCAATTTGCATCAAGACAACGTGACCCTGACTTATTGGCATCCCATCAGGTGTCCTCCTCGCAATCATCACCATGGTTGGCCTCACCACGAAAACGCAGAAACATATAAAACCAATGCTAGAACACATGAACCCTAGTGCGTTCTCCATCCCCTTGACCTTGAAGTTGAGGAATGCCGTGGTGAATAAGAAAGCCCAGTTAGCAATCTCGTTGAGGGCGGTTGCTGACATTGCGATCTGGCCTAACTCAGAAGTTAAGAGGTTCAATTCGACCAGGTTTTCCGACATGACGGGGAAAGTGCTGGTTGAGGTTGTCACGCACAGCAACATGCGGACGAGTTGCAGGGTGTCTGGTTCGGAAGGTGCACTCGGGACGAGGAAGTGAAGGAGGCCCGACATGACCCAGAAACTGGATATGAAGGGTATTGTTCCGAATTTCCAGGTTTTCAAGGCGTTTTTCAGGTTCGACACCGCCTCCATTTTCATCATCACAATGAAGATGTAATATAAGGAAGACATCAATGCCATGAACCGCAAGATCTCGTTCTGGACAGGCGGGAACAGTAGATTCTTGAGTTTTTTGTTATGCCCAACAACTGAAGGTCCTAGAAGAATACCAGCCTACAAGTTTTCAAAACCAAAAAGAAAAAAAGAAAAGAAAAGTTTAGTTCCTGTGCAACCACAAACATGCATGCATATCTATATATATGTATATAGCTATGATGAGAACAATATCATATTGTTCAGCCTCAGAATCTGCGTTCGTTCATGATGACATATAGAAGATTACACAATGGTATATATTGAAGATAAAGGAGATTGGAGGAAAATACACACACACACACACATACCAGAACTGAGCAGACGAACTTGGGAGTTCTGATAGGCCTGAGAAGAAAGTAAATAAGCCTAGAGGAGATGAGGAACAAGAAGATTTGGAGCAAGGTGATGGGAAGCACAGAGTTGAATGGGTTATCTCCATGCCACATGCCATGAAAGAATTCGGAACGTATCATGCTCTGGCTTATACAAACTTGATATCCCGAATTATAGTCAAAATCGACAGGATTAATGGTTCCATTCACTCGTACTTCAGCAAAATTATTTTCCATGCTTGTATGCAGGTGACCACGTGCCCAAGAGAGGAGAAGAAGAACCAAAATGCATGCTTCTCTCCAGGTTACGGCGTCCGTAACCGTAACTTCAAATTATATAGAAGTAATGGTTATTGAAACACTGCGATTAATTATAGTAAGAGAGGCGTGGGTTCGAGATGGCATTGCCCCGCTTAATTAGGTGTATGAGTACAACGTTGAATTATGATCGCGTGGGATCTGAAGCCGGGAAATGATGATTAGACGAGTTTCAAAAGATTATGAAAGAAATGCTAATGTTCGAAGGAGGAAAAATGCAAAAATGGGATGTGACAGGATGAATGGGCACATCAAGAACAAACTTTCAAGGTGTGAATAACTAAAATTCGATGGGCAAAAAAAAAAAAATAATAACTAAAATTCGAGTTATAGTTCTATATATGCATGCAATTAAAAAAAAAATCAGAAGAAGGTACAGTGTGTAAATGTCAATCAAGCTAAAAATATACATCAAGTTTGCACAGGTTTGAGGCACAAGTATGGATTCTAAAGTTAGCATGTGTAGAATCTGTCAGCCACGGTAGCTGGCATACACTGTTTTAATTAATCAGGATTTCAATGTTACATTTTCGTGCACTCAATTTCATGAGAAATACTTACATACTCCCAGAGTGTCACGTCATCCATACTCTGTCCAATAAGAATGTTTCAGGTGTACTCTATTGTGGATTTCATATCCCATGAATTTCTCTTAATTATTCCTCTTTTTCCATAATAGATATCTATTGTAATGGGTTATGGAAAAATGAAAATAATCAGGAGAAATTTATAGGATATGTGATTACAATAGATGACACTTGGAACATTTTCATTGGGCAGAGTATGGATGACGTGGCACTCCAGGAGTATGTAAGTATTTCTCCAATTTCATTTAATCGATTTGTACTTTTTCCATAGATTTCTCTCCACAAGTGGAGAGGTTTCGGAAGGAAAACTCACCGCCATGGCCAAAGTGGATATTCTCTCCTCTAGGCTCTCCTCCTTTCCACTTTTCCATCACAGGATTAAAAATTCTGATGCATATTATTATAATTTAATGTAAAATATATTGTTTAAAGTAAAATTATAATAATTATCAACCGAATGGGTAAAAAAGAGAAGAGAATCCATTCCCCTCCATGGCTTCCCCTGGCGCGAACCTCTCCGATCATTCTGCGACTCGTAATGAAATTGTCCAGCGCTTGGATCCTATTTTCTTCTTTGATGCTCGTATCGTGTTTTGGCTCCCTGCCTGTTTTATTCTTTCATGCTGCTACTTGTATCTTGCTCATATTAATTTATTTATTTCTACTTCAAGATGGTATACTTTCTTATTTCTATATTTGATTTTTTTTATTTCATTAATAATGTTAGATAATGTAAAATTTATTTATTTTCTTTCTCCGTTTAATTTTTTTAAAAAAATATCCACTTCTTTTTGCCTTGAAAAATAATTTTTTTTTGGCTAAATTTCCAGTTTTTTTTGCTAACCTCGTATGATAAGATTATTTCAGTCATTTTAACATCATATCATTTTCTTTCTTCTCTATTTTCAGGAATTTATAGAAATTACTAGCATGAGTAAAATTTGATCAGGTCAAATGCCACGACGACGATTTCAGGAATTTCTATTGAATAAAATTTTAAATACTCAACTTCAACAGACATCTAACGCTAAGGTATTGAATGAGTCTATAATAATTTCACCATACGTGTTGTTGCATGCATACATATTCTCTGATCTTTTTTGGGCCTACCATTCTCTGACATTTAATTAGCATAGCCTGATGGCTCTGGTGGCCCAGCATTCATTTGATCCTTCCATTGCCGTCAAGAAAGCTCTTTCGACTTTCAAATCAGAAACCTTCTGTAGATATTCTGGCCTCGTGAGCTCAGTATTCTACTCAGAAAAAAAGAAAGCTCTTTCAAATCAGAAACCTTCTGTAAGTGCATAAGTTCGTCCCGCTAATGGTGGAGGCAATGCAGCTATGGCTTGTTGGATTTCCTGAATACCACAAACACCACAACCGGCATTAACTATGCTGAAACAGTACAGACAAGAGAGATGACATGGGACAGAGATTGAGCAGGCTGCATGCTAATAAACTAACTCAAGTAACACTCACCACATACGAGTGTTTCAAATCAAACATGAACAAACTTCCTATGAATTCAGTCAATATACAAGTTATTCCAGAAGTTACCGCTCTATAAAATTCCTCACAGGGAAGGGTTTGAGATGGTGTGGGGATGTAAGATTCATTTCCCAATATCATACCTCTTCCATGTAGCGCGCTGAAAAGTGAATCAGGAGGATTGCTCGGTTTTGCAACTTCCCCGCATGGCTGATTATCTGGAAAGCATTGATTAGCAAAGAATGAAACAGCCATAAACCCGAAGAGATCTGACTGCCGCTGGTATTGAATAGAATAGTAATGGTTCATAGAGAATACCTCAGACAGATGCGTGTGTCCGTAATCCCTGGCATGCTCCACTGTAATCGAATTATTTACAAAAGTGCACTGGATGTATTGGGAAGACAAGATATGAGTTGCAGTAAAATCATATCATTAACCACACATTTATTCCGCATCATGTTGGAGCAGTGATCACAAATTAGGTACAGAAAATAAAGTTGAAACTTGAAAGTGCAATAAAAAGAACTGATATAATATAATATCACATATAGATTTTTTTTTTTTAAAAAAAAAACAGCACTTGTAAAATTACTATTAGCTTCCTATTTAATTTTAAGCACTCAGTCGTATGAATTAATTTCTGCTACTATGTGGAAAATAATGAATTCATTCAGTCATAACTACAGATATAGGGAGACTAAATCAATTGATTAATCACACTTGGTTATGAAAATCTTGTACTTTCATAAGATTATTATTATTATTTTTTTGGGGGGGGGGGGTGTAGGCTAGAAGTCAATTAAAAGTCAGTATCTAAATGAAATAAGGACTCCAATGACTACAGTATGTTCTTAATTAATTTCATGAAAATTAGAGAGTGATTCCTCCACATCATATATCAGTAGCCATCAATATATCATCAACTATGGAAATCTGCCAGTGTAGATCAGCAACAAAGTAGGAGACGAATTATTAGATAAAGAATGTAGAGCACCTCCATAACAAGAATCCTGGCTCGCAATGCATCAATGTTACTATCATCAACTATGAAATCTGACATAGTGTCGCCAGTGAAAGCAATCTCTGGTTCTTCCAATGTGTATGTTATCTGCCCACAGCACAATCTGGTTGAGCATGCTCAGTGAAGTCAAAACAAGAAGCATACGTACTAGCAAACTTCTACATCATAACAGGTAGAATATCACAACTCTTAAACATAAAACAAATCAATTGCAGCCTACAGCTACCTTATGTTGAAAAGGATAACCCAATATTAAATCAGAGAATTACGGGAAGCAGAAACAATCAACAACATATATAAGTTTATTGTCTACAGGTATCAAGATGACAACTTTACATGTGTTAAATTTTTCCAATCATTTTAGACCCCATCTAGTGGGACAAGGCTTTGTTGTTGTATTAGATATAGATCTTGAGTTTGAAGAGCGACAAAAGCAACTGAATCATAAAGTGGTAGCCAACTGAGCATTAAAAGGAACATTAGAAATGCAAACAACTGAGCAGCAAGTGTTAAAATTGGATGAATGAAAGTAGTTCAAATTGCCCAGGTATCAATTTCATAAAATATCTATTAATACAATAACCAAGACCGACCTCCACACCTGAAAACTTCAATGTCTTAATCTCATTTCCAGGAAGGCCATGGTACTCGTGTTTAAGCTTCTTTTTTACAGAGTAAAGTATATAGCCCTAGCAAAAGCATGCATAAAAGTCAGTCCATGGTATTACTGAGTAATGAGCATAAAAAGAGGTATATAATTGCTGATTGGTAACCTGGCTAGGTATGACATGGTAAGTCTTAAAAGCTTTAACTTTAATATCGTTTCTCAAATAAAACTCTTCTCCTGAAAATAAAAGGTGGCGTGAGCAACGAAAATATACGAGGAACCAAAGTTAGAATTTCAAAATTTCAATTCAAAACTTGCCTACATCCAAGCCAACCAGATTGTGCTTCAGTTCCGAGTGGTCCAATTTCCTATGCACCTCAAAGAGCCTCTCTACATCCTCTTTTATAGATGCTGGCACAATAATTGTTGGGGGCTTCATACGGTACAAGCCTCTCGTTGCAACATACATAGGCAGTCCTCCCTGTCCAAAGAGAAGATATGTCAGACATACAATCATTATACAACTGGCAAAACAATATTTCACTACAACAATGTGATTTAGAATTCAATAAAAGAAGAAGACGAAGAAAGTGATCTTGGGTAACAGACTAACAATGTGATCCATGTGAGAATGGGAAATAAGGAGGAAGTCTTGGCAAACAGCACGGGGAGGGCAGCGACCAATATCAAAAGCTAACTTAAGCGAGGGGAAAATTATGCAGGTTTCTTGGCCTCCAATGGACAAACCCTGAATAGGGTACCCCTCAATCACCAGATCCTTTCCTTTCTTCGAAGAAGAATCTGGACCTAGAATATCTTTCTCTGACATTGAATCTTAACAAATTCTTCGCCGAGTCCACAAAAGCTGGAAACTACAAGGAACGAAGGAGATAATAATATGAGAGGGCAGCTTCAGGTTTAAAACGAAAGAAAAATAATCGATTTACACAGGAGATTTTGCACATATTAAAAGTTGTGAATTGGGGACTGGAACGAGCACCTATTCGACAGATATCCTTGACCGTTTTCAGTTGAACAGGAAATAATGACATTGAATACTTACCGCACTAAGGATTCGGCAACACAGAGTCGCTTAGTCTCTGAAGCTGAAGGAAGACACCGCGAGGGTTGAGTGAAGCCCCAATCTCCGCCCAGTCACCCAGGGACTCTGTTATGTGTTTGTTTCCTTGGATTGAAAATTGTTAAACAAAAATTAATCAAATAACCGTTGTTGCGCGCGCGTGTGTGTAAAAATGGAGTGGGATTATTCACGGTACAATTTCTGTAGCATCTTGAATGCTGTGTTAGGAGGATTATTCTAGTTAGTGATGATTTTTACACTGACCTTAGACTAATATTTAAATGAAAAATCATGTGATGCTAATTAATCGTCAATAGATTGCTTCGATTGTTTTCATCTTCAATCTCGACATTTTCCCGGGAGGCGAGGAGAGGATTGGGAAATGAAAGAAGTGACTTTTTGTGTGGGTACAAACTTATTATTTGAAAAGTCTTCACCTTAGAAATTTTCAATTGAAGAAGGGTTGTCAAATTTTAGGGATATAATTCAAAATCTAATCATTATTTAAGCATTTTTTGTATCAAATTTAATCTCATGGTTTGTATGCTCTTCGTGTCATATTCTTCATGACAAATAAATAACGTGATTTGTTATAATTTTTTATATTTTATGTCGATACAATTTATTATATGTACATATGAAATAAAGGACAGATGAATCATGAGTACACAGGTTATTGAGACTGGGATACTATCTGTAGATCCATGTTATACTATATTGACTCCGTAAACTTTTCTTCACATGTCAAAACTGGCTCGTATGATACCTACGAATTGTTGAAGTTTACATGCCATTGTTCATAGGGCTCTTGTGCCTCATCTAATCACTGACTATTAGAGACAGAAGAAAGTCCTTATAATGGCCTGATGTGTCTGATCGAACAGCACTGGCTAATGGTTTCCCATATCTTGAGAGGTATGCTTCTTTTATTTGCTCCATATCAATCTCAGTTCTTGTCACTATTACTCTTATTAATCTACTATCATCTGTTCCAAGACCCTTCATTGCTTTCCTCAGAATCTGCCCAAATAACACATCAAAGAGCAGTCATCTTTATTATCAACAGTTTTGCAATGTGAATGGCATAAGGAATTTCTGGTGAGAGAGAAAAAACTGTGACAAACCTATCCATAACAGAATTTAATGAATGCGAGAAAATTTCTTGAATCATTTTACATGAAGGTAGAATTTTATCAGCACGTCAAGATGAAGCACAAGCTTCTGGAGATGAAACTATGCATGAGAAGAAGAAAATACCTTGGCGAAGTACAGTGCAGGGTTAGTAGCACATCGAAGAATGGCCAAGAGGCCCCTTTCAAAATGGCCACTTGTTTCTTTCTTTATAGCCTGCATGGATGGATTGGATTTGGATTTGGATTGTGTGAAATGATAAACATTAACTACAACAGCATTGAACAAAATTAAAACAGCTCAACGAGGATTTTGCGTGCACACCTTTTCCAGCGAGTGGCCATTGCTTCTTTCATATGCTTTGGCAATAGCAGCCAAATGTGTCCTGCTTCTGTCACTAAAAATCCTTATGAAAGTCTTCTCATCAGTTCCTAGCATCTTCCCCTCTCCCGCTTTATACAGATCCATAGCATCCTTCTCTACTATCTCTTGATCAAATTCTGGGCCTTCATAACGTGGTACGCTTATATATTCATGCAACAGCTGTTAAGATAGCTTGACTCAAGTTACTCAATATGACAGAATTGAAAAAAAAAAAGAGTACTCAATTGACAGTATGAAGAACAAAAAAGACACAGTAGCTTTCATGAGAGGAAGGAAGCACCTTCTTGAGGTCTCCAGAGAGATAGTCTTCGATGTCTCTCTCTAAACGAGCACGGTATAATTTCTGGTAAACTTCTTTAAAGCGCCTTATTTGTGATGGGGAGCGAGAACATATGACTTCAGTTATAGCTTGATGATCTACAATAGATGAAGTCAAGGCTTGCCTTGCCACGGTAGCATCCCTATCGGCAGGTTCATCCATCCAAAGAAGCATTGCTTTCTGAAGGCAAAAGTATGAGTCACTTGCTTCTCCGTTGTTTTCAATGATGAAAGGCAAACAAACAATAACTGGACTAGTTTTTCCTTGAACTCACACCTTGAGATTCCCATGAAGCTCTGAACTGATACGATTGGAGAGAGGTTCAGAATGTGCAGTTTCATATTCTTGTAGAATGAGGTCTCTTTGCACTGAATCTCTATGAGCAAGGATTTCAATAACCACTGAAGTTTTGCAGCGTATTCCTGCAATGAGAACAGAGGTAACCATCACAGAAACAGCCAAAAGTGCATCATAGAATATGAGTAACGAATTTGCATTATTCGCTTATGAAGAATGTAACTTGTTATGACTTTATGATATTGAAAGTTCCTTATTTTCAACTTGAAAACCCCCGTGAAAAATAATAATAATAATAACAGATGACTAGATGAGGTACTCAAAAATAGAGAAGAAGAAAGAGCAGTCACCGTTTCGGGGTTAAGAAAATACAAATAATTGCAGAATAACACACATGATGAAATGTGTGTGTGGGGGTTTTCTTCAACCTTCAATGGAAGTGCATATAACATGGCTTTGAATATCGTTTCACAAAGACGAAGGAAATTATATCACACGTAATCATCAAATTGTGCGCTTATATATATCTATGCACATGAACAAATAAAAATAGTGGGGGGAAGGTAACCTTTTTCCAAAGCTTTGCGGAGCAGAGCAACATCGTCACGAGCCGAAAATGTGCCTGGAGGAGGAGTGGTCAAGGTTGACATAGGTGATCTTGTTCTCTTCTGAAACACAACGAAAACGGGAAATGCAGCAGGAAAATAGGAGAAGAAGCGTAAAGAAAAAGAAGCATTGGTAATATGAATGGAGAGCAATAAACCCAACTCAGGGTTCGATTTGCAACATCCTAATTTGAGCTTCAATTTTAGAGCATGAAGAATGCAATGCCTAATTTCCAAGGGTTCAAATGCCTGAGAATGGATAATCATATCCCACACAGCTTTCCCCCCTCTAACCTCTTCAAAATAAACATACACAAATAGAAAACGAGCTTTAATTGCATTGACATTAATTATCAAGATGTTGTTGAATAGTTATTTCTCTCCTCTTATTTTTTTTACTAAACACATATATCGTACTAGAAGAGATAATCATATTCAAGGCATTATTGATCATTATTTTTATCTCTCTGTTATTTCTTTTTTCTTTTTTTTCCTAAAGCACAGTTCTCCTTCTAATGGATGCCATTATATTTGAAGTAATGTCAAGTATTAAATGTGGGTAACTCTCTCGGTTGGGATTCATATCTTAATTTGCCACGCTGTAAGGCCTAATCTTTCCACTACTTATTTCTATTTTTGTTTTTGTTTATACAAAAAAGTTTATGTGCCTTGGGTCAAGAGGTTTATCAGAATCATGATATGCTTCCAAACTTTTAGAGTGAAAATTCGTCCACTAATTGGATCATCACATTAATAATAGGATGTGAACTTACAACTTTGTGCATGTGAGTGAATTGCTAAGGCTTTTGCTCTTCTTTTTTTTATATATAAAAAAAATAGGTGGCATTCATAAATCGAAAGGCCAGTTTAGGCCCAAATAGGTGGCCCTTCACCGTTAAGACTACGGTACCTAAAACGGAGGACTAAAAACAGTTTAGGCCCAAATATTTTAAGGATTTTTTTTTTTTTGGTTGGGGAAGGCGAACCGACAAATGAGAGGTAGATACGTGTTCCAATATTTTCATTTACATATAGTGATAGTGATAGGAAAATAATTAATACATTAAAATACAAGTTCTTTTTTTT
>QFDD01006275.1:0-13606 GCA_006871305.1 Vachellia collinsii | reverse complement strand
GAAATAATAAATAAAGAAACAAACAACATAAATAAGGAACAAATAATACATGTAATAACAAAATGTAAAATAAACAAATAAAATGTAAATAATGATAAAAGTAAAATGATAATAAAAACACAGTGATAAATAAACAAAATGATGACCAAAGACAATAAAAAGATAAAATAAATAACATAAATAAATGAAATGTAAATAAAATGAAATAATTTAATATATAAATGTAAACAACAATAGAATTAAAACAACAAAATATAGATATCAAATAAATAAATGAAGTATAAATAAATAATATAATATAACAATATAAAATAAATATTTATAGAAGGAGGATGACAATATATATAGGGAGGTAGGGAAATAAATATATATACCAATAAATATTAATATAGCAATAAATAAATAAGTATAAATGTGGTAATATAAATAACAAGTATAAAGAAGAAAAGAAAAATTATAAACAATGATAACAATTAAGTTAACATTAGAGTAACATACATATATACATATATATATATATATTGATATATCTAATTGATAGTGATGTGAGTATAACCATAATAAAATAATAAAGAATAAAATAATGAAAGATAAATTGGGAGTGGGAGTAAAAGTAAATATAAATTAAAAAAACAATGAATAAATAACAATAAATAAATCACAGTAATAAGAATGATAATTATAAGAAATTCTTAAAGATAAGAAATAATAAAATATAACAAAAAAATTAGAAGTCTCATGGTTTCACGCCAGCGATGACAAATTAGAAGTCTCATGGCTTCAGGCCAGCGATGACAAATTAGAAGTCTCATGGTTTCAGATCAATGATAACAAATTAGTATTATATGACTTCTGACGTATAATAAGAATAATATAGCTTTTGGTTATATTGTAAGACATATGGCTTCTGGCCATATGATATCAAAATGATATGACTTTAGGTCATATGTTAAAATAACACCAATAATATAAATAACTTGTAAAGTAGATTAGAATTATATATAACAACAACAACAATCTCCAATCTTAGCCATGAAATCCGATGTTTTAAAACATCTGGTAAGAATCAGCTAATTCCATGTAGTGGCTCATCAGATTATTCCAAATTGATCAAGATTATAATTAAAGATAAAGTAAGAGAAAGTAGAGGAAATTGTTGAGGTAACTCTGAGATAAGTATACCTTTGTTAGAACTATCATGCTGATAATGTGTTATAAAATGAGATAAAATGAGGGAGTTTAAAGGTAGAAGAAGAGAATGGTAGAAAAAGAAATTGATAGAGGAAACAAGAAAGTATATCTCATTTTCATGTGTGTTCAAACACCTTGTACATGACATTTATTCATAGGCTTCCAACTCTTAAAGTCTAATTGTATGGTTACAATACCATAAAGAATAAAGTAATGATAATAACTATTAGAAACTCATTTCAAGCAATTCATTTAGGAGGTTATGAAATTTGACATTTAGAAGAAGATAATGCTAAAATGAATTTAAAGAGTTCTATGGACATCCATATTTGTATATAATCTCGTAACAAAATTTTAAATATTTTAAAATTTAATTATGTTTTGATCATTTAACTGGATTTAATTTGATTCGATATGCGTCAAGCAATCTTTTTTGCATATTATCCAGTCTGCCTGTGTTACGATCACATAATCTAAGGAATGGGGATTCCAAGTCAAACGCGAATGTGCCATTAACGTTCACCAAAACTAGCTTACTTGCATCGCTCCGCCTGCAGATTCCCAAGAGGGACACGAGTCCTCCAAGGCTCACAGTGGAAGTTTAGATCTCCAATTCTCCGTGTTCCATCCATGGATCACCCCTCCCACTTCCATCACCAGCACCAGCATGCAAGGTACGCTCCCCTTACCCCTCATCACCCTCGCCATTCACAGTTCCCCGAAGATCCCCGTTTGCGCTCTCACCACCTTCCTCCGCCGGCGGCGGCAGCACCAAGTCTTCCACCCCCACCACCACCACCGTCTCTTTCCTACCGAACCGTCCGCACCCCTCCCCCTCCACACCCTCACCCCTACAACCCTCCTCATCAATCCCAGTTTTCTTTCAACGGCCCGAGCTATGCCCACCATCCGGTTGAAGAAGAACGCTCTGTATCTGCTAACCACCCTAATGATCTAACACACTCGCAGAGGGTTTCAAATCGGATGATCATTGATAATGATCGCCCTCGCCAAAGTCTCCCTGATTTCGACTATCGCAATACCGATAGCCGCGTCGGTGGTTGGAACCCACCGAGGGTTTTGTCAGATAATCGGCCGTCAAGGTCTTACCCTCCCATTGACTTTGACCGGGAATCGCATCATCATTACTCATTGAATCATAAAATAGCGCCGCCATATCCCCCAATTGATAAAGTTAGGTATAATCCAGATGGCATCTCGAGGGTAAGAGCTGATCACATCGGTGGGTATGAAGTCAAAACCGGGGAAGAGTTTGCATGGGGTAGAGGTGATGATAAATATCATCGCCGCAGGGATTTTGGATCAAATCTCAGTGCATCTTCTGGAGGCTTCGGAATCTTGTCTAGTCAGAGTACATTATCAAGGGATCTTGATTCGAAAAATGGGGATTATGTGCATTACGGCGTGGAACGGGACAACGAAATATCTAGGGGTACTAGAAGAGATGGACTTGGTGATAGCAAGAGGTGGGTAATTGATAGGAAGGGCCCCAGAGATCCACACAGTTCATCTTTTGAATTGGGGAACAACGAGAACGGTGGTGATGGTATTCGGGTAACGTCGGGGAAGTATTATGGTTCGGAATTGGGTAGATATCATAATAGAGGGAACAGGGAATCTGGTCATGAATTTAGTCGTGCTCCAAAGAAACAAATTCAGAAAAAGAGCGCACTTCTTAGAATTCAAATGGTTAAACCAAATCATAAGAACCGTGAGATTGAGCAGTTACAATATACCAGTTATGGTGATGACTCAAACTCTAATTCCTTTAGAAGCAAAGATCAATTTGAATATTCAGGTTTTGGGGTCAAAGCAGAAGAGAGAGAGAGAAGTCCTGTTGAGCTTGATATTTCTTTTAAATCAAATTCTCTGGTGGCTAAGGCCATTGTGGCACCTTCAAGTTCTGCAATTTCTGATGTAGATATCACCTCTGTTTCTGATACAGATTTTGCTTCTGCAGAGAAGGGAAGAAATGGTTTGCCCTGTGATAGTGATTCACCTGATATAAAACTTACCAAACCATCTATGGCTGCTGTAAACTTAGGTGGCTCACCTTGCAAGATGAATTGCATCTCAAGTTCTAGCAAGGAATTTAACTTACAGAAGAAGGTCTCTGATAGTTGTACTCAGTTCTGTGCCTGTGTAACTGCTAATTGTCATGTTAAAAATGAGGGGGCTCAAACCTCTAAGGGAAATGTTTCTCATGAAATCACCAACTCTTGTTCTGTTAAAACATCTCCAAGGGTTGTCAAGAAGAAAAAAATTGTGAAGAAAGTGGTGAAGAAAGTTGTTTCGAATCCTAATTTAAATGTCTCAAGTTCCATATTGTCAAATATGACTGATGGAACTGTGAAAGCTGATAGTGTTGGTCCTTCATTTACCTCCGGATCTGACAAAACTGGAACTTCTTTAAAGGAGAAAACCACTGCTGTTGACAAGGTCTCCTTGCCAGATAATTTGCTGACTTCTCCGGAGGAAGGACATATGCTGCCTGATAATAGAAAGGAAGATCTAACTCTGCTTAGTACTGGGCCACATACCAGTTCACAAGAGCATGAGGCTGGTGACAAGGCTGATACAGGGCAAATGGATAGAATTGAAAGAAGTGAAAACAGTTCTAATTCGTCATTGGGTGCTTTTAGCATTAAAGATGAAAAGAATGATTCTGATTGTCCAAATGCAGATCATTTTGTCCATGGCTTGCATAGTAGTCCAAATACTGACAAGGCTGCCAAGGCTAAGTCACCAAATGGAATTATGTTTTCTGATATTAGTAAAGGGGATGATGTTGATATGCAACTTTGTCAGAATGAAGTGGCCCTATCACCTCAGCAGTATTCAAATGTACAATATTTAGATAATCAGTGTCAGGTAGAAGATGATAAGAGCAGCAGACTGTCAACATCGGCTGAGTGTGTAATTAACACAGATGTTATAAACACTTGTAATTCTGCTAATATTAGTCTGGATTGCTTGAGTTTAAATGATCTTACTGGTAATGCACAAAAGAACGTTACAATTTCTGACTTTGGAAATGATGGCAAGATAGATTGCAAAACTAAAGCCTTTGCATTATCAGACAGTGTTATTTTGGAAGAAAGCCCAGAAACTTGCTCCCCTGTACCAAGCTGTGGAATGGATGGTCTTTCAAGTTCTGCAGAAACTAGAATTTCAGATGGTCAAGAATGCCCAAAACATTCAAGAGCACCCATGCATGTTTCTGATAACAGCACCAATTCGGTAGAGAATTCCGTGGTTCCTTACAGTGTTATGGTTAAAGATTCTGGAAAGGAGGCATCCCCTGTGGATGTCACTGCATCTCCTGAGAATTGTACCACTGAACAGTCTCTGAATCCAAATGCTAATTTTTTGATTAGATTTGCGGAAGGAGATACAAACATGTGTGAAAAAAGAAAAGTTGAGACATATTTAAAATTTTCAGGTCCAGATACTGGGGGCATATCTCCAGACCCTATACAAACAGCTAGCCTTGCAAATGTGCATACGACCTTAAGTTTGTTGAAGGAATCAAGTGTTTCAGAAGTTTTAAATCCAAGCTCAGATTTTTGCTTACGATCCAGTGCAGGTGGGGTTTCTGTTTTACATGGGAATGGGGAGGTTTCGGAGACAGAAGTTTATTTTGGAAATAGTGCCAGTAACAGTGCGAATAGAGCTTCATCATTGTCTAAAATAAATGAAGTCACTACTAGTTACATGAATGTCCCTTTATTGCAAGCTGAACTCTGTGATGCAATTGTGGTTGCCACATCTTGTGCGGAAGTTCCGATTAGTATTAGTGATAACATGACACACCAGAAAGAGGTTGCATTTTCAAGCATGGTTAAACCTTCTGTTTCTCTACCCCTGGCTTATCCTGAGAGTAGTGCTAAATTGTACAATAGTTTGTTTGGAGGATCTGTTGAGTCTGTGGATTCAAATACAAATATTACCAAGTTTGAATGCTACCAATTGCAGCGCCCAGCCACCAACTGTCATTCACTTGAGGATTTGACTATTCCAAATGATCAGTTTCCAGCGTTGGGAAATGAGCATGAAGAAGTGCCTGTAAACAACATTCAGAAGGACATTCTGGTTTCTGGAAATACTGAGAAAGAGAAAATTGATACACCGGATGTTGAAAAATGTGAGTCCAGAGAATTTGTAGAAAGATCTCACAGTGCTGATTTGGAATCCAGTGGTCCTCAAACAAAGGATAATTTACCTCTTGAGCATCAATCTCTGTCCTGCCCAGCTGATACTGATGCTGTAACAAGTGATTGCAGTACAGTATCAGATGTGCTTTCTCCGGGGACTATACCTGACATCCTTGATAGTAGGACTTCAGATTGTCAAGCAATCCAAAATGAAAGCATTCAAGGAGATGAAGATAACGCAGATAGCAGATCTAAGGTTGAACAGGATTGCGACTTACCTGCTTGTACATTATATTCACCGTATACTACTATAAAGAATATAAAGTCAAGTCCTGCAGCCAGACGTGATAACTTGATCACTGGGAAGATGATGCCTCAACCTTTGCAAATTGATTCCAAAGTTATGACTCAAGGACTGGGTTCATCTTGTTCAGAGTTTAATTGTGGCAAAAACCACTCAGGTCCTGCCATTCCTACTGCTTTCCAGGGCCGATCATACTTCAATTTTCCCAACTCAAAGGCATCTGCATATTCAACCCATGTTTCAAAACTTCGAACTTGGCATCGTAAAGGTAATAATTCTGGTTCTCTACCAGGAAACAAGCCTTTGGCAGGAACTGTGCCTCCTGACAGGTCAGTTTCAGAAAGGAAAAGGAACTTTCAAAATGCTTCTTACATTCGTAAAGGTAACAATAGTATTGTAAGGAAACATACTTCTGTTTCTGCTTCACCACAATGGTCTGCTGATCAGTCTTCTTCTTTGGGGTTTGATGAATTTCAAAAGAGCACTGGATCTGAAATTATGGTTGAAATCTCAAATCACACCAATCTCTTGAAAACAGGATTGACACACTCTCTTCGGGAGAGGCAAAGAACTCCTCCGCTACCTGTTGACACTAAATTACCTGATCATATGGCAACAGCATGTGAGGAGAATAAATCTTCCTCATTAATAGAACCCCTGTCCAATGGTTTCCGTGATAGTGCATCTGAGCCTAAACCTAGACACTGTACAGAGCCTTGTGATGCTCCATATTCTGCTGATGATGCACTGAAGTTGCATGAAACTGTTGAAAATCTAACTGTTCCATCAAACAATGTGGAAAGCCAAGTTGAAGCACATGATGAAAATGTGCCTTTGAATTCAAAGAGAATAGTCTATGTAAAGCGCAAATCAAATCAGTTGGTTGCAAGTTCAAATTCTTGTGAAGTTTCTGTTGCTACTGATGACAATGTCCAGATGGCCTCTTCAGATGGGTACTACAAGAGGAGCAAAAATCAGTTAGTTAGGACCACATTTGAAAGTCAAATCAACCAGACAGCTGCAATGCCCGCTGTAAACTCTGATGATCATAGGGCCCGTAAGGCTAGTTGCAACAGGAGGTTTGGTAAGAGGCGGTCACTGAAGGGTATGTATGAATAACTTCAAGTTGCCTAGTCAATTAATCTCAGTGCTTATGTAATTCCAGTATATGGAATGTAACTTGAACTGAATATTCTTCTTTGTTCTCGTGGCTGTAGTAGATATGATTGAGAAATTCTGTGGTTCATAGCTCAGATCCAACACTAGATTGTTTGCTCTTTGTTTTCCTGGGCTGTATGGTAGTTGATAATACACCCATGCTAGATATATGTTAGGCTTCATGTTCATTTGGTCTTAGGTTGTATTTTCAGGTCAGGATTCCACATTCTTTGAATTATCAGCTCTTTTAGTTCTACATGGGTTTTGACCCTCAGGAATTGTCAAAACACCCCCCCCCCTTTCTGTGTTTGTTCGCTGAACTAACAGGGAGTCACGATGTTGATGTTTTCCACCGTTCCTTAATTTTTTTCTGCTGAGGCATCAGGAATTTATTGTGCATTGCCATTTATTAGTTCCTGTTTTCTTGAATAGTGGTTAGATAAACAATTAACTTGAGACTTCATATGCAGCTGTTGGAAGGTCATGTAAACCTTTGAGAGCCTCATTGGTCTGGACACTCTGTGGTGCAAGTTCATCCAAAAATGACAATGGCTCTTTGCATCACCAGAAGGTTCTGCCTCACTTGTTTCCATGGAAAAGAGCAACATATTTAAGGAGTTTCATTTATAGTCCTGCTTTAAGCTCCAATACTAATTCGTTATCTTCAATCAGGTACTTGATGAATGTTTCTTCATCAATATTTGCTGATTTTATTTATTTTTATATTGTGCTGCAAAATTTGCCTCAGCCATAGCCCAACTGCAATGGTCAACCACTATTTTTATTTCAGCAAGAAATTGGTTCTTTCGAGAAAAAGGGACACTGTTTATACTAGGTCAACCCATGGATTTTCCCTTCGGAAATCCAAGGTGTTAGGCGTTGGTGGATATAGTCTAAAATGGTCAAAATCAATTGAGAAGTCTTCAAAGAGAGCTAACGAGGTTGGTTTAACTTTTGATACATTGGGTTTTTCCCATTGAAATATTCCTTGTAATGTAGGCATAATTTTTCCAGGGAAAATAGATTTTAATTGCAATTATTATGATCATTACAGGAAGCCACGCTTGCAGTTGCTGCTGTAGAGAAGAAAAAGAGGGAACGGAAAGATGTTTCTTGTATCAGTTCTCGGGCAAAGAGTAGGATAATCATTCTTTCCACAGGAATTTCATCCTTGCTGTGATGCATGTTATGAGTGTTTAACTTTTTTGAAATAGCATGCTCTTTATTTTGTGTCACTCTGACTTTAAAAGTGGTGATCAATCAGGAGAACGTATATTTCGTATTGGGTCAGTTCGGTACAGAATGGACTCTTCAGGGAGGACACTTCAACGGATTTCAGGTGTTCAAGCTTTATACCTTAATTTATTTATGGATGTTTTATTACCTACACCTCTTGTTATATTCACCACTTGTGTCATGATGACCTAAACAAATACCTTTTCACCTCTTATATTAACCACTTATTGTGTCTGATTACCTAAACAAATACCTTTTTCTGGGACACACGATTCAAGTAACTTTAAGATGTGTTCTTGGCAAGTGTGATCTGGAGTCACAATCATTAGTTCCTTTTCTTTTCCTGAGTTCTTTTTTCTGTCAACATATTGTACGGAACATTCAGATATACTTCTCCCAGAAGAAAGGCAATTTTTGTTGGGGCTAATGAAACATGATTCACTTTGTAGATGATGAGTCGTTGCCCTCTGCTTCTCTCCGTTCAGGTTTGCATGTGAAAAGTTCATACATTCCAAGGAGATTAGTGATTGGAAATGACGAGTATGTGCTTGATTATATTTATTTTAATTTCTTTGTCGATTTTAATTAGTTGGTATTAATTATTATCTTTTTACATTTTTATTTATCTTTACTATTTTTGTGTGTATAAATGATAACTTTCAACTTTGGCAGATATGTCCGAATTGGCAATGGCCATAAGCTTATTAGAGACCCAAAGAAGCGAACTCGTATATTGGCTAATGAAAAAATTAGATGGAGTTTACACACAGCTAGACAGCGATTGGCTCGAAAGCAGAAGTATTGTCAATTCTTTACTAGATTTGGGAAATGTAACAAGGATGACAGGAAGTGTCCCTATATTCATGATCCCTCAAAAATTGCTGTCTGTACTAAGTTTCTGAATGGTTTATGTTCCACTCCCACCTGCAAATTGACTCATAAGGTTTCGTCATATATCAAGTCCAAGGGACTGAATGTGGTCTGCTGCATTTGATGATTTGTCTGTCAAGAGTTGATATTTAATTTTTTGCTTCTTGTGTTTTGTTTTTCCTTGCAGATTATTCCGGAGAGAATGCCCGATTGCTCTTATTTCTTGCAAGGTGCATTGACGAAAGTTTTTTCTTTCTTTGGGTGATTTATTTGAAATTTCCATACTGACAAGTTGCATGGCAGGTTTATGCACAAACAGAAATTGCCCCTACAGACATGTTAATGTGAACCCTAAGGCATCTGTTTGTGAAGGATTTCTCCGGGGATATTGTGCCGATGGCAATGAGGTATTAAGCTATCATGTTAAATTTTCAGTAAAATTAGGAATGAAATTCAGTTTTGCCTGCAGTTCTTTAATCAATAATAGATAGTTTCTTTACTCTCTGAAATTTTAGATTGGTTGCATTAAAATTGTGTTATTTATGCGGTCTCACAGTGTCGGAAGAAGCACACCTATGTCTGCCCTACTTTTGAAGCAACTGGAATCTGTACCCGAGGGACCAAATGCAAACTTCACCACCCCCAAAAACAAGGCAAGGGAAAGAAAAGGAAGAGATCCATTGAGCAGAGGAACTGTAAAAGGAGATACTTTGGTTCTTTACGGATTGATGTCTCTGAACCTGGGACAATGGTTGTAGCTCCAAGGCAAGGGGAACAAGATAAGGATGACGTTGAAGGAGAACTTGCTGACTACATCAGTCTCGACGTCGACGATGAAGACGTTGCAGAACTAATAGTACAAGCCAGCGAGCAATCAACATTGTGTGATAGTGAACTTGTAGATATAGTATTGGATGATGAGGATGAACTCATTAAACCTGTTCTGATAATGAGATAGGACATTAGGGCGCAGGCATCTCCTGCCTGACAGCCCCCAGCCAGTGTCAGGGGGACTATTTGTGAAGGTAATATATATTTTTTGTTCTTTATATATGCCTGTGCTCTCCGCCCGGCTCTTGTATGTGTTTACACTGTACAGCAACATGAATATTATATTAAATGGCCGGCTCCAATATGAGCAATTCTGTTTGGCAAAAAAAAAAAAATATATATATGAGCAATTCTGATATTTCTGTGAACTGAATGTTTCGTTCGCCTTTTATTTTTCGGTCAATGGAGTTATCCTTTCATCTGAAAACCCCGCTCGCGAAGGGGGAGGGTTGGTCGTCCAATATTTCACACGCAATCTGTCGTATTATTATAAGCATGTTTGGGAAGTAACAAAATCTTAATTTTAAAAGTGATTTCATAGAATCTGAGGTAAATATGTGAAAGAGTTTTGTTTCGATTTACGTGAAATTGATTTTAAGAATTGGTTAACAAACAAGCTCTATGCTAAGCACAACTATCGAGTAATTTTCCATTCGTAATCCAGTAAACATACGTAAAATTTTATTCCGTGGGTTCAATAATAGCACAAGCACTGCTATGAATTGATGTATAGACAAATCTTGGGATGGAATATGCTCCTCCCACTAGCATATGCTTATTCCATTATTTCTTCCACTATAAACTTGCGTCTGCATCATGGTCCTTTCCTGTTCTACAGCTTTTTTCTTTTAAACGCTATTCCTAGATTTAAAATTAATATTTATGTGATTGAAATTGCATTTATACTCAAAAAGGAATGGAGTCGGCTGACCGTTAGTTTATGGCTATTCAAATCTGGATTCGAGAAAATAATAGTATCGTCATTTAAGGTTGGATTGAGAATTTTCTAACAAAATCAAATAAAGTCATTATGGTTAAATAAATATAATTATTCTTTATCTATATATTTTCTTTATAAAAATACAACCCGTTTCAATTATTCGCAAAGCATTAGCTCATTATGATGTTTGATAGTGCCACAAATCGTAAGAGGATAAAACTTGATCGCATATCCGTGGATACTTATCACTTTCTTCAAGGTTTTTTTAACCATGAATCTATAAACAGTAAAATTTATTATCCAAATTGTTGACAAAAATATTTATCTATGTACTATAATCAAACTTATTCTTCAGGTGAATGAGTTTAAAATTGTATTGAATTCATTCACTTAAAAAACGACTTAAAAAAGAGAAAGAAAAATCACCCCTCCCCCGTACTCGTTGGCGGCATCCCCCCTCCCACACCGTATTCCCCCACCCCCTTTTTAAAAAAAAAAAGTATTATTTTTCAAACCCCTCCCTCAACAAAAAAAAAATTATTATTTTTTAAATATATCCCCAACTAAAAAAAAGTTGTTATTATTTTTCAAATATCTCCAAACTAACCCTTTAAAAAAAAATAAATCCTTATAAATTATTTTGATAAAATGAATGATATGTAAAATGAAAAACATTGTACTTATAATTTATATTCTCATTTTTTTAAATTAAAAAAGCCAATAAATAAACTTCAAGTTAAAAAATCACTTTTTTACTGATTCAATGTCTCATTCCTCTATTATTAAGTCTTCAACTACCTTATTAGTGCTTGAATAAGCTTTAATGTCTATTTCTTCTACCATCTCTACCTGATAATTGAAGATGAGATGATTATATAATAAATGTATAATAATGTTCAATAATTGAAAAATGATATAAAGAAAATAAATATTTGAAGAAGATATTTATTAATAAAATATCATAGCTCGATTTTTTTGCCTAAAAAAAGTAATTGTAAGAAGATATTCATTATAGAATTTAAGATTTTTTTTATCTTTAAATATTAAAATATTTTTTTCTTATTTTTTAATTTAAAAAATGTGAGAGAGTATAAACTATAAGTGCAATATTTTTCATTTTATATATCCGTCTTTTTATCAAAATAAATTATAGGAATTTATTTTTTAAAAGGGTTAGTTTGAAAAAATTTAAAAAATTATAACAACTTTTTTTTTTGGAGGAGGGATATAAAAAATAATAATTTTTTTTTAAATGGGGGTAGAGAACCTGGGGTTAGGGATGCTTTTTGGGAAGATTTTTCTCTACTTTAGCTCATTTTTTTAGTATAATTTTAAATTCGTTTAGGAGTAATAAATGTTTTTTAAGTATTTAAATAATAAATTTAACTATTTATTGGTTCAGGTCAGAAAGCCCTTTCTTCGACCAAGACTGTCAGTTGATTAGACTTCTGATGTGACTTGGCCAATGACATGCCATCGCACAATATCATTTGAGACTACAAAATACTAATATCACATATAAAATCTCTTTATCTTTTTTGTTTTATAATTTTCTTCAAATTTTAATCATTTATCAACTTCAACTCTCCCCCTTTTATATATATATATATATATATATCTTCTCACAAAATATATAGGTCCAACGATAGAATATTTTTAGAATTAAGAATCTTGCGATACGATAAAATTACATTGCATTTTCAGGTAAAGGATACTATTTTCGCGTCAGTATCTTGTAGGGACGAGATCATGTTAATTTTTTGTGCATAAATCAGTCTCATATTTTTGGATTTAGATTCAATTTATTATTTTTTGCCAACAGATTAATGTTTTTTTTAATCCGCATCGGATCCAGGTCACTCCGGTCTGAAGGGCTTGTTTGGGAAGTAACAAAACCTAGGTTTCAAATCTTGATTTCACAGAATCCGAGGTTAGTATGTGAGAGAGTTTTATCTCGGCTTACGTGAAAGTGATTTTGGGAAGTGTTTCCCAAACAAGCTCTAAATCACGTAAATGGTTAAAAGAGAGAGAGAGAGATAGAAGTTTACGTAAATCCAGAAGCGTGGCTTCCAGCGGGACTCCTTCTGTCAGTTTTAGTTCGGTATTCACCTCGTTGGCAGTCGATCTCGAATTGGATTGACCACCCTTCGCCTCTGTGGTTTCTCCACTCTCGTCTTCATTCGATGGCTTCCACACTTGATTCCACCACTGTCAAGCTCTCCATGCTCGGTATCAATGGCGAATTCGCTTCTTCTGCCCCAAACCTCCAGAAGAATCTCCACCTTCTGTCGCCGGAACAGGTATCCTCTATAGATATCATGCATGCCTCGGCTTCTTCGATTTTGGGTTTTATTTTTACCTGCGGGATGGTTTTGATTTGATTTGCGGTGGCGGACCCAGGTTGAACACGCTAAGATGCTGCTGGAGATGGGCCAAAGTCATCTTTTTGAACATTGGGCAGAGCCGGGCGTCGATGACGACCAAAAGAAAGGATTTTTTGAGCAGGTAAGGCTTCTCGATCGTCAGACGCCACTTGTGCGTTTCATAGTTCAATTCGGATCCCTCAACACGGGTGAAGATTCACACACATCTTTAAATAGAAAAAAATTGTGAGCTTAGTTGGCTTACTACGGGTGAGTGGCAATTTACCAGCCTTCCGGGTGGGTAATCATTGCAAGTATTCCAGAGAATGGCTTACTGACGGCAAAATACTAGAATTCAGCTATACATCTCCGTTTCCCTTTTATAAAATGTATCAGTCCAGAAAGAGGATTCTATGGAATGCTTTGTTGAGATGTTGGCAGAAGTTTTTCTATCCTCTGAGCAATACTGGATGGACCATACTTCTTTTGCGTCGCTCTCTACCTTAACTTACATTTTCCTTTTTGTAGGTGGCACTAT
>QFDD01006274.1:0-13973 GCA_006871305.1 Vachellia collinsii | reverse complement strand
ATATATTATTCTTAAATTAATAAAAAATAAAAATCATAAAATTATAATTAAAACATATATTATACAAATTAATTAAAAATAAAATATATTATTATAAATAAAAACATATTATTATTTTTTCAAAATATAATATCACAGTGTAAATAAAAATATTAATGCATTAATTAATGTTAATGTATAAATTAATTTATATAATATATAAATAATATGTAAGGGTAAAATAGTAAATTATTACCATTCTTTCTCTCCCCTCCCCTCTTAAACCAAACAAGGGATCATTAAAAATACCCTTCCTCACCTCCCATTCAACCAAACCAAATAAGGTGATCCCCTTCCTTGCCATTCCTTACCCTTCCCTCCATTCCCTCCCTTACCATCCCTTCCCTTCAAACCAAACACACCCTTAAGTAACTCCAAGAGACTATTAACTCCAACTAAGAAGCCACCTAAGTCCATCGAACTGCTGTACATTAATCTCTCCCTCCCTCCCCCTCTCTCTCTCTCTATATATATATAGAGATTGTTTCAGGTATGTGTAGGATTCTGCAACATTTTGTAGTTCATCCATCATCTTGAAATGTTTTTCATGAATATTCAATAAGACCAACACCATAATTTTTTATTATTTTAGGATGTTGAGTAATACTGTAAAAATATTTCATGAGATCAATAAACCACAAAAATATTTTAGAATGTTAGATACATTTGAAAAGAGTACACTAGGGTATTAGATGAATTACTAAATAATCTATTTAATTTATATATTTACCAATTTTTTAAACTAATCTACCTACTTTATAAAGTGATATATAATCTAATGATTCACGTAAAAAATTTTATAATATATTTTATAATTAAATGATTTAATTAGCTTTTTCAAAAATCTTAAAAAAATCAATTGATTTTTATTTTAAGAACCGGAGCCAATGCTACCTATCTTTACAAAAACTAGTTAGAATATCTCGGTCTATTCTATTTTAGGATATCGTCTCACATTCCTTCATACTACATCCATTGAGTCATTCTAATTGAATAAACGATAAATAATAATATGTTAGAATTTTAAATTTGACTATCTTAAAATGAGACCCTAGCTCAAAAACCAATTTTGGGATTATTTATTTAAGCTATAACTAAGTAGCAATAATGTCATTTTCTATTAAATCAAACATATTTTTATATGAATAGAGGCTCATATTGAAGCCCCCTATCTCTTCTGCTCTCATTTTTTTCTCTGAAAGTGCTGCAAGTGGGTTGTTGTGTATCTTCTTCCGTCACTCTACGATCTCATATTATCATATTCATGATATCTTATAGGTGACATAATACAATTAATTAGAGTTTTTATATCATATATAATAAAAAAAATCTTTTTTCTCTTGAAGATGACACTACTATGTATTTTTCTCAGATAAAAACCCTTGAGAAATGAAATTAAGAATCCAAAAAAATTAGAGATATGCTGTTGGTGGTGGAGCCATGAACCACATGGTTTAATTAAGCTTCATAATCAATCACTTAATTAATTAGTGAATAATTAATGTGAAGGTGGCATAATTGGTCAGGCATGCATGCTCGCTTACACGTGTCACCATATCACAGGTCCATTCAGATGCTTCCAGGTTGGAACGTAGATTACGACTCTTTATTTTACATTTTCTCTTCTCTTTGTTAGGTTTCATCCATTTATTTATATACGACTAAATCTCACTTCTCATGAAGTGAATGCTCGTTCAATGGATAGTAGCAATTAATATGAATATATATAATATATAATAATTAAATATAATAATAATTTATATGGAACTGTTGATTATTCCCACTTGGTTGATGAGAAGTGATAGAGGGAATCAAATTTTATTCCCTATGGGGACAAGCATTTGAGTTTTCCAATCAAACGTATCGTCCGTGGTGCTATGTTGTGTTTTCATAAATTTTTGCTAATACATAGTGTTCATGACTGGAAAAAAAAAGGATGTAAGGTTGAATTATTGATATTATTATTAATTTTTGTTTGTAAAAGAATTTTCTAGCTGGACCTTATGGTTACACTAGTCTTTTTTTAAAAAAATTCATTTTAATGACAAGTGGTTTTCATGTTATTCCTGGTTTGAAGAAAAGAGATGATATTTTAAGAAATTTATCATATATATTTTACAAATAACTAATTTAACTGATTTTCTTAATCATTGTAAATTAGTTATAGGGCTTCTATGGGATTACCCGTCGAGGGAGAGTAGTAATTAAGGAACTGTTTGGAGAGAAAGGTTTAGAAGTAAATAAAGAAAAGGACGAAGGTGGGGTAAATCGGATTGGAGAGCGTGGAATAATTTTGTGGGGTCTAATCTCTCATCACATTTGGGGCAACTGGTTTTTGTTGTTTGTCAATGCCAAATTAGGGTTCGTTCTTTTGTTTTTGTTTTTGGAATATTATTTTTGCATGGAAAATGACTTGGACCGTTCTCATCGCTCTTCATTGTAATTATAGTGTCGCACTAACATGACCATTTTCTGCATTCTTATTTAACTATTCCGGGGTTTTTCAGATTATTTTAAGGATAAAAAATTGGATTAATCTCCGATAAAATTAAAATTTTATTTTCTATTGATTCACATACCCAAAAATTACATACTGATCCCTCCCTCTATTTGTCAAAATAGTTAATTTTTCTCTCTTATAACTGGTACTTTCTAATGTTCCTGTCTTTATAAATATCATTTTGTCTCATTATTAAAAAAAATTTGCATACCTCATTTTTTTTCGCGTACTAATTTTGTTCCAAAACTATTGCAACATGATTGATCTAAAACATGAGTGTTCTAAGAAAATTAACTGTCTTTCTATGAATAACCAATTTATATAATCTTCTTAATATGTATGAATTAATTAATTAACCAGCCCTCATATTTAAGATTGGGAGGAGTAATTTGTTTCTAATGGGGTTGCGGCAAAGAAGAAAGAAGCAAAGCCGAAATGAGCTATGGGAATGGCAATATATGGATTAGAAGAAATTATATATTATTAGTTCCAGTACCTGCTCGATCCCGACATGTGAGGGAATAACACAAAGTCACAAAGTAAAAATATAACTAATCCTAACGCACCAGGGATTCCCCATCATCCATCCACCCACCCACATCACACTAACAAGGAAGTCTAATTCTGCCCACCTACCACCTACTTGTCTCGTCAACACAGCACCGTACGCACGCGATCTCTGGTCCAAATACATAGATAGGCTATTGCTTGGAGTAACATTTGATTTGATAGATACATTAAAGGGCCAACAAGAAAGCAACATTCGATACAGACGCTTTGATGTGAATGCCAGACGCCTAAAATTTGAAGTCTTTCTTCTTCGACTTCCCCTCCTTCTCTTGCATCTTTCTCTTCCTCTTCTTCGCATTCTGCACCACGTCACCACACAATTCAACATAAATCAAGATTCATTCATGTTTTTGAAAAGAAAAAAACAACTCGAAATAAATCTCTTTAGTCGAATCAAAGTTAAGTGCTGCATACCTCTGCGACCATATCACTAAAATCTTCGCGCTGACTCCGTAACTTCTCCTCCTCCCTCGCTTCCTCATACCTGCATTAGTTTCAGCAGCAGTCATATCAAAAAATGTCCTCTGAAGTTTAACATCACTCGTACATTAACAATTAATGAGCATTTGAAAGTTGAAAGAAAGCATTCCATACTTTGCGGGCAAAACATTTTCCATGGCTTCCAACTCTTCTGGCTGTAAAGTAACATCCACCTTATCTGTCTTCTGACCCCTAAGCAAATCAACCTGAAAGTGACAGAGGCAGAAACCATAATTCAGACAAGATGATAATCTATATATATTTAGATATAGTCTGCACTACGAAGCAGAACCAATGGACTTACATAGAGGAGGGCTAGCCTATTATAATGTAATGTAAAAGCCAATATGACCATACAATGTTGGCCTTAAAAACGTGATAGTAAAATAACCTGCCTCCCCCACCTTTCCCCCGACCAAAGAAAAAGGCAGTAAAAAAACCTCCTTACCCTTTTAGCAGCTGACTTGTCCTGGGCGCCAGTATTGACCACATACCTGTGGAGAGAGAAGCATTGGAACTCGATCAAATCAAACAATTGTACTGATTAACAAGCACACAAATATTTACAGAATGGTGCAACTATTGCATACGTGTGGGTGGTTCCAAGTAAAGTTCCTGGAGCAATTCTTTCTTCCTTCTCTTCAAGTACCTGGAAAGTAATAAAAGGTTAGTTGACACAACTGTTGAACAAACAGGCAGAAGTTTTTTTTTTTTTTTTTTAAAAAAAGGCAGAAGTTGATAGAATGTCAGCGTAGGAAGACTCACTTCATAAAGAGGCCTATCAGGTTCCTTCCGCTGCTGCTTACGAAGGTCAATAACATCAGGTGTCTCCACTCCAGTAGGAGTACTGAAGAGAAAAAATAAAGGGTATGAAACAAATAAGTTGACCATCACAGTACAATATTATATACTACATTGTCTAACGACCCATCTCCAACCTTTTCAACCTCTGAAAAGTGTGAGCTAGGTAAACTGCTTACTGCCCTTATTAATGAACCTCCACAACCTTCAAATGAAAATGGTAAAACAACAATACCTTGAAAGACTATCAACAGATTGAATACCATCCTGAAGTTCTTCCTCCTCCATTTCCTCCTCCTCCTCCTCTTCCTCCTCCTCCTCCTCTTCTTCCTCCTCCTCCTCCAAGTCACCCCAGTGTTTGGTCTTGTCAACCGGTTCCTCCTGAATTAATGTCATAAGCAATTAAAACATAATTGGCAACACCACAATAAAATGCAGAACTATATTTGACTGAGTAAAAGCTTATAACCGAGTACGCTGGAGACAAACGATCCATCTAAATTAAACTCAACCACCTACTCTCGCAATACCTTCTAATAAAGGCAGGAATCAATATTATATATACATATACCATAATTACTGTATGCAAATTACATTACTCATTTATTGTGCATCTATTTAAAAAAAATTTCAATCCGTGCATTTGATATTAAAAAAATAAAATCCCTTCTAGATTACACAATACAACTAACATGATAACCCACCTCATAGTTAGGTTGTTCTTGTTGATGAACACCGAATACATCTCCATACAGAGGACGCCCATACTGTAAAAAATACAATATAATGTGTAAACAAAAAGTAGGAATTTTTTTTTAAGAAAAATCCAGCAACACATTAACGAATCAAAGCAACCAAATGGTATAGGGAATGTTTTACATTAAACACTTACTTCATCAACAGGAGGCTTGCCCCATCCACCAGGATGATAGCCAAAACTAGCTCCAGGAGGAATAGGAGCATTCAACCCAGGGATCTTAAGATGAGGGTATGACGGTGGAGGACCATATCTCTGAAAACATAATACAGTCAAGGAGTCAAGAATAAAACAATACAACCAACAAACCACATACGACATTCTCAAATATATTACCTGCATATTAATAAGCCATGGAGGTGGAGCACCCTCAGGCATACCAAGAGCCTCCTTCAGATCATGGGACAAAAGGCCAGGTTTCATCTCCCTCAACTTTACCTGTACACAGAACAAAACTTCAATGTCAACATATCAAACAAGAACCAAAAAGGTGCCAACTACCCACCCTTTCATCAACAATCTATTGAACAAACATTAAATAGATAAGCTGCTGACGTAAATAGATACATGTTTTGCTAAATTATCCTTTTAATCCCATTCGTTCAAACATTTGTAATTAGTTCTTAAATGAGGTTAATAGATACATGTTTTGCTAAGTTATTCTTTTGATCCCAGTAGTTCAAACATTTGTAATTAGTTCTTAAATAGGGTATAACCTAAATTGAAACGACTTGTACTAATATTACTCAGTCATGAACGAAGCCTTCAGCAAAAAGAAAGCAAATCAAAAGCATATTTGAGGTACAAATCAAAGACTTCGCTCATTATATACCAGTTAGAAAATATTGTACCTCAAATTCTTTCCCCTCATGGTACAGGTCCCCTAGGCTTGTCAACTTTGGCTTTGTCTGATATTTAAAGAATGCATCATGAAGAACCTAACATGTAGCAACCAAGAGAAGTGTTATAAGAAAATAGTTTGGAGTGGCACACAACTGAAAACCACACAAGGCAACAGCACAAAACAGAGTGGATATTATTGAAGAAACCTGATAGTCGATGTCCATTTTCCCCATTTTTGGTTGCATACGCTCCCTTTGCTTTTGCTTCAACTTCTTACTGTCCTCTTTCTCAATGTAGGCCTGCACGAGAGGACGTAAGATAACATGACAGGCAAGTGGCTACTACAGTAATATAGCAATGTAGGCAAACATCTAAGAAAGATGGATATAACATAAGGATTCAATGCATGCCATAACAGATGAAGATACAGTCAGCCCACATAGTTTGTAAGAGGCTCAGATAACACGAAGGCTCTATTATGGCAGTTGCAGATAAATCTTAATATGATCATTTAAATCTAAGTAATAGAAAAGGTGAGTAAACAGCATATACCAGAAAGGGCTATAATATTGATTGACCATTGGCACACCCACATATATCTTATTTTTGGCAGTGTAGAAAAGATTCTTAAGAGCAAGGAAAAGAAAATATAAATGAGCATGGAATGAACTCCTTAGACACATTTGGTATGACAGAGAAATGAATGGGAAAACTTTTTCACTTTAATGTTTGTTAGAGTGGAAACTGGAAGTAGTACAGGAATGGAAACAAAAGGTCAGCAAAAAGAAGTGGGGCAATCAATTTCTGCTCATAATTAATATTAATAATAATTAAAAAAATAAGCGGGAAAATTGCAGCTGAGGACCTCATGTTGTAGGAACTTATGACTTCATATTGAAGATACTCAAGAAATTAATAATATAAAATGGACGGGACAATTACAGCTGAGGACTTCCTGTTGAAGAAACTTTTAAAATTATTCAGAAAGGTCCACAGACTAAAAACTTTAAATAAGCATGAAAATTACAATTCAAAATCTTAAGCCAAATTTTTTTTTCATGGGCTCTACAAAATAATTTCAAAGAGGTTTTTCGTATAAAAAAAATTACAGTCATTTGGGACATTATAAGCGTTTATCAAATTTTTCCATTCCAAAGAGTAAATTTCCAATGAAAAAAGAACAGAATGATCAGGGTGTGTAAAGAGTAACATTGTGATCAATCTATCTTTCCTCTCCAATATACCATACAATAATTCCTCACTTTCCATCTCCTTGTACCTTCCTCACCTTTCTCTTAAGCCTACCAAGCATCCCCATAGCTTCAACGATGGGCCCAAAAATTGCAGACAAAAACGGAGCATCACCACCCATTTAATAACATAAAGAAAATTCTACCATTCTAATAAGATGGGCTTATGTCCATCTGAATCTTCAAGAAAAGATGAGAAATGATCACAAGCAAGCTGAAAGATCATTAATCTGTAAACCCCATCAAAACTTCTAACAACAATTACGTCAACCTTTCCAAGAACCATCAAAGGCTCAAAGCTAATTTGGGGCTGATTTTTGTTCATTAAAAAAGCTGAGACAGACAGGCCCCCATACAAGTACTCAAAGCAGCTTCTATGATGAATTCACAAATGAATTATGCATCTGAATCAAAACAAATTATATTCTGATTTCTTTCTTTTCTTGGCCCCTGAGGGCGGTGGTGTTTATTTAAAGAAATGACACGAATCCATGTGATTGTGTTACCTGTCTAATTTTCTCAATTCCTGTGGCAGCAATAAAATCAGGAAGCTGAAAGGGTTGTTTCTCAATACCTCGTTTCCCCTGAAAAAGACAATACCCGAGCTCTCAGATGAGATACAAGTAATTTTCTTATAACATAATATCAGGAAACACAAAAGCTATAAATCATTGAAGACAACAGAAATTCAGCCCCAGCATTAATCACAAGGGAAAGGTATCTGAAAATTCAAAGCAGAACTATTAGCACCTTAGTCATGTATAAACGGCCAACAGTATTATGCAAGAAATTCATAACATACTAAACCCCACATATAACATCATATATAGGTCCATATCCAGTATCCCCATGCAAACTACAAGATATTATTAGAGAAATGATTCAAGGATGCCCATGGCCAAACACCTACAAGTCCAGGCTTGGTGATTGTCACAGCAGCTCCCCTGCAAGCACCACATATATACATATAAGAGAAACCTTATCGACGGTATCTTCCACAGCCCAATCCCCAGATCCCACATGTTGACCACACCCATCAGACATGTTTCCATCTTTAACACAATAGTAAACAGAGAATTGCATATTAACCTGCAAAAACTTCCTCTTCTGACACCAATGCCTTGGTACAGGAACAGTATTTCGATATGATTTTAAGAACACCAGCAACTTTGGATCAGCTGCAGTAGCATCCCACACCTTAAAATTGAAAGAGAATCTTTAAATTCACAAAATAGCCATGATAACAAAATAAAAGTAAATGGCAACACAAGGAGATCAAACTTTTAAAATTCACATTCCAACCTCGACAACATCAGGCCGGGAGCAAATTTGTTTTAATTCAGCAATCTTCATCCGTCTTTGAAGCTGAACACACCACAAACCTTTTAGCACAATAAATTAAAATAGTGCAACAGAAGGATGAAATATAAGTTGAAATACCAAAAAAGAAAAAGAAAACATCACTACAAACAGATAGACCTTTTTCTTCTTGTTTGAGATGCCTTTCTCTTTTTGCTCATTATCATTTTCTTCCTCTTCAGAATCAGAATCAGCCTTCTTAGTAGTGGCAGCATTTTCTGCAAACTCATCCTTCTTATCATTATCCTGATTGTACAGAAGCACAATATTAAAGAAATAATACACAAAGTGTACAAAATGAGAAATCAACAGGAGAGAAAGATTCATTACCTCGGTGCCAGGAGCATCAGTGAAACTGAACTTCTCGAAGATTTTTCTAAATTCTTCATCGAAACCTTCATCTAGCTCTGCCTTCTCAGGAACATACTCAACTTCAACATTTTCAACAACCTACATAGAATTAATGGGAATATTAATATACACGTGTAAACAAAAACTTGGGTTGATGGCATCAACATTTTCTGCAGCATAACAGTTGCAAATCTTATCTGAATGCCAAGATAATTCCCTAAACAACGAGACACTTGTGACTAAAGCTCAATGGAAGAACTATAAGAATAGCCTAGGGTTGGAAACTGAAATTTGAAGTACATAATGAATGCACCTTTAATAGCATTCAATCATCCATAACAGATTTTCCGGAAAAAAAAAGGCCAATTTTAAACAAAATCCAGCTAACAGCATGAACTTACGCAGATGACATATCCACATTTCATATATTTGGCTTATAATAGAGTTAGTATAAACATCTCACTTTCAAAAGATATACCAGAATTCAAAACTTTCGAAGAGTCAAACACCCTAAACTTGTAGCCAAAGATTATCCACATCCAACATTCATTTTTCAACACACTCAATAGCGTCTGCAGTCCTGACTTTGATCTATTTCCCTTGGTCTGAATACAGTAAACACGTGAAACCTAACTGCTCCACAAACCCAACTAATTAGTCGGTAAAACAGAATCCTTCCCAAAGCAGTCCTAAAATGAACGAAAAGTTAGACCCTGCCCATCAAATTAACATCACCCTAAAGCCGCAGCTCCATTTCATCCCATTTCTCCTCCTGCAATTTCTCAATAACCATAGCTAGAATTTCACTCTTCAACTAACTTATAACTCTAATGCTAATGAAAATCTCAAGTTCTCGCGCTTCTAAACAAAGGCAAACTCTGTTCACTGAATATAGCAACTAAGACCACACGCCTCTCTCCCACAATGACCAGCTCCGTTCGAGTACGTAACCCTAACTTGACCGCGATAGTTTTCATCAAACACAAATACCAACTACCCATGATCAATCTGTCTAGTTTCCGCACTTTCGGTTATCAAAAGCAGTAAACAACTATGGAATACAAACCCCCGAATCCGTACAGCTAATCAAGCCCACCGAAGTATTTAACAGCCATAACAGAGATAAAACGAAAAAAACCTGTTGTGGATCCAGATTTTCCTTTGCGTCGTCATCGGCTGTATCTGCCGCCTCACCATCTTCAGCGGCATTAGACTCCGGCTCCTGCGAGGCCTTGTTGTTCTTCTTCTGCTTCCGACGGCGACGACGGCGCTCGCTCTCCCGCGACTTCTTGGCGGCGGCGGCGGAATTGGAGGTGGCGCTCAGATCTCCGTTGGCAACGACGCCGTTTTCATACGTAAGCGTCTCGGCTGCCATAGTTGGGGTCTGGTCCCCTCGCGCAAAACGAGACGAAGAGGAGTAGCGAGTATGGTTTCCTCAGTGATGCCTGTATCGAAAAACGTACTCGGAGATGTTAGGATAGAGGAAAAGATCGCAGGACAGACTACTGCATCGGTCTATATCCAGAAGCAATCCAGAGGGTAAGCGAGATGATTATAAGCTTGGGCTTTTTGAAAACCATATCTGGATTTTAGCCAACTTATTAAATTGGGCTAACCCAATCAATATAGGAGGCCTAGTGGCCCTTGTTAAAGCCCATTATTTCATATTGTAGTAGCAATATTTAATTGGTGGGCTGGGCTTGATAGTTTGCTTATTTATTTATACTGGTAATTGAAAGGTCCAGTCCGTCTTAACATGCCAAATTCATATAGAAAGAGGTGTTAACATTTAATACCAGATAATTCTTTAAATAGAATTGCTCCAATGAGAGGATACTTGTACCTAGGGGAAAATTTTATCTATTAATAAATGAACTATTTTTTCCCTACAATAAACTAACTACTTATGGGTAAGACAAAAAATTTTCTACGCTCTTTATATTTCAGATAAATAACGTCAGACACTTAAAAAAATATTGAATATTGAATTGAGTTATATATAGATATATATACACGCCCGTCTCTGAAAGATGATGGTTATAGTATTGACGAGTCTGTAGGGTCAATGCTCATTATGTTTAGGCCGTTTTTTATTTTGTTTTAAAAAATTAGGTTAACGTAATCTTTGATCCATCAAGTTTTGCTTCATCTAAATTTTGATCCCTCATGTTTAAAACCAATGGCTTTAGTACTTATGAGATAAAATGGTCAAAAACTTTATTAGATCATAAAAACCAACGTTTTAAATAAAATGGAATTTGAAAGGTTAAAACCATTGGTTTTAAACTTAAAGGATCAAAGATTGCATTAATCCTGAAAAATTGTTGTTGATGATATTGTTAATAATGCTACAAATATTTAATTTTTATTGTCTATTTTTGAAGAATTAAACTTTAAGTAATGTTTAGTTTGTCCAATCTTAGGTAATGATTTTTTTTTGGGAAAAAATCTTAGGGAAGGATTTATTCATCTAGAAAAATAGTTTGATTTATACTTTACATAATAATTTATCTATATTATGAGACTTAATATTTTAAAATTATATTTTTTTTACAAGAGAGCATTTTAGTTTTAAATATATCTATAACTTGTCATTTTATAATTGGTTTAATACAGTCTTTAATCTCTTAAGTTTGCCCTTATTTTGATATTCGTTACTCGAGTTTAAAATAAATTATTTTAATCCTCAAGAGATAGAATGGTCTAGATTTTTATTAGATTATAAAGATCAATGTTTTAAATAAAATGAAACTCAATGAACCAAAAACACCGATTTAATACTTGAGAGACAAAAACAAAAATGAGTGTAAACTTGAGAGACCAAATATTTTATTGACCCTTTACAATTCGAATTAGAGACTTGTAAGTTTTAATGTTTTATTATTTAAAGAGAGAAATTCACTCATGCGGCTTTTGGCTTCATGCATGCAAGTTGCAGCCTGCAATCCAAATTAAGGATGGGTTTTTTCGAGTTAGCTCACCCTCATAGGACTGCAATCTAAAGCTTGTAAGATCGAACTTATCAAATGTTTGTCCTTTAAGGTAGTGCTAATTTCAAGCCCTAATTAACAATCAATTTAATGAGTCGTTTGATACGAGAGATGTGGACGGGAGTGTGGAAAAAAATTTTGAGTTGGATTTGAAAAGTTTATGAAATTGGGGTTATAAAATTTTAATAAAAAGAATATTTAAGATAAAACTGTAAGAAAAATTAATTGAAAAAATTTAACCACACTCGTTCAATTTTAAATTCAATTTTTTATTAGCAATTAATGTTGATTTATCTCTCTCTACTTAATTTTTCTTGTGAAAGGTGGATATATTTAAGGAAAATAAATAAAATATATGAAAAAACTACATGTCCTCTAAGAATAATGATGTGCATTAAACTTTTGTTGGAAAATAAATTTATTCAAAATTGAAGTGATAACATCCACTCAATGCGAAGGAAAACAGGTAAAAAGGTTATATGGCAATAAAGGTGAATCTAGAAAAAGCTTATAATCGAGTAAGTTGGCAATTTATGGTTAGAGTACTAGAAGAGTTGAAATGGCCTGAGGGCATGATAACAAGAATCTTAAGCTGTATGGACTCAACCAAAACTCAAATTCTTTGGCATGGAGAAGAATTAGAGGAATTCAAAAATCTCGTGGACTCCGACAGGGAGACCTCATTTCCCCTTACCTCTTTGTGCTATGAATGGAAAAGCTTTCCCACCTGATTCTAGATAGAGTGAGAGAGAAAAAATGGAGAGGTTTGAGAGCAGGGAGGAGAGTTCCTTTGATATCACATATGATATTTGCTGACAATCTTGTTCTTTTTGCAGAAGCAAATAAATGTGCAGATCGATTAGCACGAATGAGTAGATCTCAATTAGAATCTTGAGTGGTGTGAAATAAACCTCCAAGTGAAGTGTTGGAGATCCTGTATCATGGTAATTGTGGAGTGGATGTGCCTCGGAGAATTAGTACCTAAGTGTAATTGGGCTTAAGCCCATTTTATCACCAAATATATATATATATATATATATAATTGTAAATGCATCATTTGTTGAGATCAAACATGCACGATAGCATGACATTTCCTTTTATTTCACATACAAGTCTTCAGATTACATAAGCATAGTTGACCACATAGCTAGAGGTGCAAGTAGAGGTAATAGGCGTGACTTGGATAATGGAGGTGCAAGTAGAGGTAATAGGCGTGACTTGGATAATGGAGTTTGATCCACAGAAGGAATAATTTGAGGTTCAATCTTTTTTCACATAGGGAAGAACTGGAGGCTCAATTATCACTGAGCTTGATGGAACTTTTCTGTTAATCTTATAATTCAGAGAGTTGTAAGTATCAGAAAGTGAAGCTCGATTCACATAACGATGAACCGGAGGTTCAATTATCCCTGGGCCTGATGGGACCTTCCTGTTAATCTCATATTTCAAAGAGTTGTGATTATCGGAAATTGAAGCCCCATTCACAGAATGAAGAACTGGAGGCTCAATTATCCCTGGACCAGACGGGACTTTTCTATGGATTTCATAGTTCAAAGAACTGTATCCATTAGAAATTGAAGCTGGCTTGACAGATGACGCAGAAGGTGGAGAGCCATTTCCATTTGGATTTGGACCAGCAGGTACGTTGTGGTGTATGGGAAAAAAGCTATGAGAAGTTAAAAAAAGATGTAGCAAAGACAAGACGAAAGCCAAATACTTTTGTGATGTTGTCATGGTTTACGTTTCTGTTGATTTTAACAAATGCACGTAGAACCCTTTATATACAAGTATAAGTTATGAAACATGGCCCACAATTCATTATAACGTTGTAAACAAAATCTAATGATTTTATGAATTTTCTTTTTAAAATTCAATATTTTAATTTAGTTAAGTAATTATTTATTCGTAAAGTCTGCATTTTCAACAACATATTTAGAAATAAACTCAACCCTTAGTGCTTCAGATTTTATTTATATACACACACATGACCGAGATTTTGTCATGAATTTTAATTATATGCACAATAAGAAATC